>NW_024121466.1:1131856-1156127 GCF_016745375.1 Pimephales promelas
CACTGTCGTTTTTTTTTCGGCTGAAATTTTGAGTTTCGATATCTCAGCTCTGGAAGGGCTAGAGCCTCCATTTTTGCACTCAGGTCTAAGTCTCATGGCCCTCTATCAGAATCCAGAGTTTTGGAAGATTGGAGAAACTTAATTTTTCGCCCAAAAAAAAAAAACGTAAGGGGTACCACTGTCGTTTTTTTTTCGGGCCGAATTTTTGAGTTTCGATATCTCAGCTCTGGAAGGGGCTAGAGCCTCCATTTTTGCACTCAGGTCTAAGTCTCATGGCCCTCTATCAGAATCCAGAGTTTTGGGAAGATTGGAGAAACTTAATTTTTCGCCCAAAAAAAAAAAACGTAAGGGGTACCACTGTCGTTTTTTTTTTCGGGCCGAATTTTTGAGTTTCGATATCTCAGCTCTGGAAGGGGCTAGAGCCTCCATTTTTGCACTCAGGTCTAAGTCTCATGGCCCTCTATCAGAATCCAGAGTTTTGGGAAGATTGGAGAAACTTAATTTTTCGCCCCAAAAAAAAAACGTAAGGGGTACCACTGTCGTTTTTTTTTCGGGCCGAATTTTTGAGTTTCGATATCTCAGCTCTGGAAGGGGCTAGAGCCTCCATTTTTGCACTCAGGTCTAAGTCTCATGGCCCTCTATCAGAATCCAGAGTTTTGGGAAGATTGGAGAAACTTAATTTTTCGCCCCAAAAAAAAACGTAAGGGGTACCACTGTCGTTTTTTTTTCGGGCCGAATTTTTGAGTTTCGATATCTCAGCTCTGGAAGGGGCTAGAGCCTCCATTTTTGCACTCAGGTCTAAGTCTCATGGCCCTCTATCAGAATCCAGAGTTTTGGGAAGATTGGAGAAACTTAATTTTTCGCCCAAAAAAAAAAACGTAAGGGGTACCACTGTCGTTTTTTTTTTCGGCCGAATTTTTGAGTTTCGATATCTCAGCTCTGGAAGGGGCTAGAGCCTCCATTTTTGCACTCAGGTCTAAGTCTCATGGCCCTCTATCAGAATCCAGAGTTTTGGGAAGATTGGAGAAACTTAATTTTTCGCCCAAAAAAAAAAAACGTAAGGGGTACCACTGTCGTTTTTTTTCGGGCCGAATTTTTGAGTTTCGATATCTCAGCTCTGGAAGGGCTAGAGCCTCCATTTTTGCACTCAGGTCTAAGTCTCATGGCCCTCTATCAGAATCCAGAGTTTTGGGAAGATTGGAGAAACTTAATTTTTCGCCCAAAAAAAAAACGTAAGGGGTACCACTGTCGTTTTTTTTTCGGCCGAATTTTTGAGTTTCGATATCTCAGCTCTGGAAGGGGCTAGAGCCTCCATTTTTGCACTCAGGTCTAAGTCTCATGGCCCTCTATCAGAATCCAGAGTTTTGGGAAGATTGGAGAAACTTAATTTTTCGCCCAAAAAAAAAAACGTAAGGGGTACCACTGTCGTTTTTTTTTCGGGCCGAATTTTTGAGTTTCGATATCTCAGCTCTGGAAGGGGCTAGAGCCTCCATTTTTGCACTCAGGTCTAAGTCTCATGGCCCTCTATCAGAATCCAGAGTTTTGGGAAGATTGGAGAAACTTAATTTTTCGCCCCAAAAAAAAAAACGTAAGGGGTACCACTGTCGTTTTTTTTTCGGGCCGAATTTTTGAGTTTCGATATCTCAGCTCTGGAAGGGGCTAGAGCCTCCATTTTTGCACTCAGGTCTAAGTCTCATGGCCCTCTATCAGAATCCAGAGTTTTGGGAAGATTGGAGAAACTTAATTTTTCGCCCAAAAAAAAAAACGTAAGGGGTACCACTGTCGTTTTTTTTTCGGGCCGAATTTTTGAGTTTCGATATCTCAGCTCTGGAAGGGGCTAGAGCCTCCATTTTTGCACTCAGGTCTAAGTCTCATGGCCCTCTATCAGAATCCAGAGTTTTGGAAGATTGGAGAAACTTAATTTTTCGCCCAAAAAAAAAAAACGTAAGGGGTACCACTGTCGTTTTTTTTTCGGGCCGAATTTTTGAGTTTCGATATCTCAGCTCTGGAAGGGGCTAGAGCCTCCATTTTTGCACTCAGGTCTAAGTCTCATGGCCCTCTATCAGAATCCAGAGTTTTGGGAAGATTGGAGAAACTTAATTTTTCGCCCAAAAAAAAAAAACGTAAGGGGTACCACTGTCGTTTTTTTTTCGGGCCGAATTTTTGAGTTTCGATATCTCAGCTCTGGAAGGGGCTAGAGCCTCCATTTTTGCACTCAGGTCTAAGTCTCATGGCCCTCTATCAGAATCCAGAGTTTTGGGAAGATTGGAGAAACTTAATTTTTCGCCAAAAAAAAAAAACGTAAGGGGTACCACTGTCGTTTTTTTTTCGGGCCGAATTTTTGAGTTTCGATATCTCAGCTCTGGAAGGGGCTAGAGCCTCCATTTTTGCACTCAGGTCTAAGTCTCATGGCCCTCTATCAGAATCCAGAGTTTTGGGAAGATTGGAGAAACTTAATTTTTCGCCCAAAAAAAAAAACGTAAGGGGTACCACTGTCGTTTTTTTTTCGGGCCGAATTTTTGAGTTTCGATATCTCAGCTCTGGAAGGGGCTAGAGCCTCCATTTTTGCACTCAGGTCTAAGTCTCATGGCCCTCTATCAGAATCCAGAGTTTTGGGAAGATTGGAGAAACTTAATTTTTCGCCCAAAAAAAAAAAACGTAAGGGGTACCACTGTCGTTTTTTTTTCGGGCCGAATTTTTGAGTTTCGATATCTCAGCTCTGGAAGGGGCTAGAGCCTCCATTTTTGCACTCAGGTCTAAGTCTCATGGCCCTCTATCAGAATCCAGAGTTTTGGGAAGATTGGAGAAACTTAATTTTTCGCCCAAAAAAAAAAAACGTAAGGGGTACCACTGTCGTTTTTTTTTCGGGCCGAATTTTTGAGTTTCGATATCTCAGCTCTGGAAGGGGCTAGAGCCTCCATTTTTGCACTCAGGTCTAAGTCTCATGGCCCTCTATCAGAATCCAGAGTTTTGGGAAGATTGGAGAAACTTAATTTTTCGCCCAAAAAAAAAAAACGTAAGGGGTACCACTGTCGTTTTTTTTTCGGGCCGAATTTTTGAGTTTCGATATCTCAGCTCTGGAAGGGGCTAGAGCCTCCATTTTTGCACTCAGGTCTAAGTCTCATGGCCCTCTATCAGAATCCAGAGTTTTGGGAAGATTGGAGAAACTTAATTTTTCGCCCAAAAAAAAAAACGTAAGGGGTACCACTGTCGTTTTTTTTTTCGGGCCGAATTTTTGAGTTTCGATATCTCAGCTCTGGAAGGGGCTAGAGCCTCCATTTTTGCACTCAGGTCTAAGTCTCATGGCCCTCTATCAGAATCCAGAGTTTTGGGAAGATTGGAGAAACTTAATTTTTCGCCCAAAAAAAAAAAACGTAAGGGGTACCACTGTCGTTTTTTTTTTCGGGCCGAATTTTTGAGTTTCGATATCTCAGCTCTGGAAGGGGCTAGAGCCTCCATTTTTGCACTCAGGTCTAAGTCTCATGGCCCTCTATCAGAATCCAGAGTTTTGGGAAGATTGGAGAAACTTAATTTTTCGCCCAAAAAAAAAAAACGTAAGGGGTACCACTGTCGTTTTTTTTTCGGGCCGAATTTTTGAGTTTCGATATCTCAGCTCTGGAAGGGGCTAGAGCCTCCATTTTTGCACTCAGGTCTAAGTCTCATGGCCCTCTATCAGAATCCAGAGTTTTGGGAAGATTGGAGAAACTTAATTTTTCGCCCAAAAAAAAAAACGTAAGGGGTACCACTGTCGTTTTTTTTTCGGGCCGAATTTTTGAGTTTCGATATCTCAGCTCTGGAAGGGGCTAGAGCCTCCATTTTTGCACTCAGGTCTAAGTCTCATGGCCCTCTATCAGAATCCAGAGTTTTGGGAAGATTGGAGAAACTTAATTTTTCGCCCAAAAAAAAAAACGTAAGGGGTACCACTGTCGTTTTTTTTTCGGGCCGAATTTTTGAGTTTCGATATCTCAGCTCTGGAAGGGGCTAGAGCCTCCATTTTTGCACTCAGGTCTAAGTCTCATGGCCCTCTATCAGAATCCAGAGTTTTGGGAAGATTGGAGAAACTTAATTTTTCGCCCAAAAAAAAAAAACGTAAGGGGTACCACTGTCGTTTTTTTTTCGGGCCGAATTTTTGAGTTTCGATATCTCAGCTCTGGAAGGGGCTAGAGCCTCCATTTTTGCACTCAGGTCTAAGTCTCATGGCCCTCTATCAGAATCCAGAGTTTTGGGAAGATTGGAGAAACTTAATTTTTCGCCCAAAAAAAAAAACGTAAGGGGTACCACTGTCGTTTTTTTTTCGGGCCGAATTTTTGAGTTTCGATATCTCAGCTCTGGAAGGGGCTAGAGCCTCCATTTTTGCACTCAGGTCTAAGTCTCATGGCCCTCTATCAGAATCCAGAGTTTTGGGAAGATTGGAGAAACTTAATTTTTCGCCCAAAAAAAAAAACGTAAGGGGTACCACTGTCGTTTTTTTTTCGGGCCGAATTTTTGAGTTTCGATATCTCAGCTCTGGAAGGGGCTAGAGCCTCCATTTTTGCACTCAGGTCTAAGTCTCATGGCCCTCTATCAGAATCCAGAGTTTTGGGAAGATTGGAGAAACTTAATTTTTCGCCCAAAAAAAAAAAACGTAAGGGGTACCACTGTCGTTTTTTTTTCGGGCCGAATTTTTGAGTTTCGATATCTCAGCTCTGGAAGGGGCTAGAGCCTCCATTTTTGCACTCAGGTCTAAGTCTCATGGCCCTCTATCAGAATCCAGAGTTTTGGGAAGATTGGAGAAACTTAATTTTTCGCCCAAAAAAAAAAACGTAAGGGGTACCACTGTCGTTTTTTTTTCGGGCCGAATTTTTGAGTTTCGATATCTCAGCTCTGGAAGGGGCTAGAGCCTCCATTTTTGCACTCAGGTCTAAGTCTCATGGCCCTCTATCAGAATCCAGAGTTTTGGGAAGATTGGAGAAACTTAATTTTTCGCCCAAAAAAAAAAACGTAAGGGGTACCACTGTCGTTTTTTTTTCGGGCCGAATTTTTGAGTTTCGATATCTCAGCTCTGGAAGGGGCTAGAGCCTCCATTTTTGCACTCAGGTCTAAGTCTCATGGCCCTCTATCAGAATCCAGAGTTTTGGGAAGATTGGAGAAACTTAATTTTTCGCCCAAAAAAAAAAACGTAAGGGGTACCACTGTCGTTTTTTTTTCGGGCCGAATTTTTGAGTTTCGATATCTCAGCTCTGGAAGGGGCTAGAGCCTCCATTTTTGCACTCAGGTCTAAGTCTCATGGCCCTCTATCAGAATCCAGAGTTTTGGGAAGATTGGAGAAACTTAATTTTTCGCCCAAAAAAAAAAACGTAAGGGGTACCACTGTCGTTTTTTTTTTCGGGCCGAATTTTTGAGTTTCGATATCTCAGCTCTGGAAGGGGCTAGAGCCTCCATTTTTGCACTCAGGTCTAAGTCTCATGGCCCTCTATCAGAATCCAGAGTTTTGGGAAGATTGGAGAAACTTAATTTTTCGCCCAAAAAAAAAAACGTAAGGGGTACCACTGTCGTTTTTTTTTCGGGCCGAATTTTTGAGTTTCGATATCTCAGCTCTGGAAGGGGCTAGAGCCTCCATTTTTGCACTCAGGTCTAAGTCTCATGGCCCTCTATCAGAATCCAGAGTTTTGGGAAGATTGGAGAAACTTAATTTTTCGCCCAAAAAAAAAAACGTAAGGGGTACCACTGTCGTTTTTTTTTCGGGCCGAATTTTTGAGTTTCGATATCTCAGCTCTGGAAGGGGCTAGAGCCTCCATTTTTGCACTCAGGTCTAAGTCTCATGGCCCTCTATCAGAATCCAGAGTTTTGGGAAGATTGGAGAAACTTAATTTTTCGCCCAAAAAAAAAAAACGTAAGGGGTACCACTGTCGTTTTTTTTTCGGGCCGAATTTTTGAGTTTCGATATCTCAGCTCTGGAAGGGGCTAGAGCCTCCATTTTTGCACTCAGGTCTAAGTCTCATGGCCCTCTATCAGAATCCAGAGTTTTGGGAAGATTGGAGAAACTTAATTTTTCGCCCAAAAAAAAAAAACGTAAGGGGTACCACTGTCGTTTTTTTTTCGGGCCGAATTTTTGAGTTTCGATATCTCAGCTCTGGAAGGGGCTAGAGCCTCCATTTTTGCACTCAGGTCTAAGTCTCATGGCCCTCTATCAGAATCCAGAGTTTTGGGAAGATTGGAGAAACTTAATTTTTCGCCCAAAAAAAAAAACGTAAGGGGTACCACTGTCGTTTTTTTTTCGGGCCGAATTTTTGAGTTTCGATATCTCAGCTCTGGAAGGGGCTAGAGCCTCCATTTTTGCACTCAGGTCTAAGTCTCATGGCCCTCTATCAGAATCCAGAGTTTTGGGAAGATTGGAGAAACTTAATTTTTCGCCCAAAAAAAAAAAACGTAAGGGGTACCACTGTCGTTTTTTTTTCGGGCCGAATTTTTGAGTTTCGATATCTCAGCTCTGGAAGGGGCTAGAGCCTCCATTTTTGCACTCAGGTCTAAGTCTCATGGCCCTCTATCAGAATCCAGAGTTTTGGGAAGATTGGAGAAACTTAATTTTTCGCCCAAAAAAAAAAAACGTAAGGGGTACCACTGTCGTTTTTTTTTCGGGCCGAATTTTTGAGTTTCGATATCTCAGCTCTGGAAGGGGCTAGAGCCTCCATTTTTGCACTCAGGTCTAAGTCTCATGGCCCTCTATCAGAATCCAGAGTTTTGGGAAGATTGGAGAAACTTAATTTTTCGCCCAAAAAAAAAAACGTAAGGGGTACCACTGTCGTTTTTTTTTTCGGGCCGAATTTTTGAGTTTCGATATCTCAGCTCTGGAAGGGGCTAGAGCCTCCATTTTTGCACTCAGGTCTAAGTCTCATGGCCCTCTATCAGAATCCAGAGTTTTGGGAAGATTGGAGAAACTTAATTTTTCGCCCAAAAAAAAAAACGTAAGGGGTACCACTGTCGTTTTTTTTTCGGGCCGAATTTTTGAGTTTCGATATCTCAGCTCTGGAAGGGGCTAGAGCCTCCATTTTTGCACTCAGGTCTAAGTCTCATGGCCCTCTATCAGAATCCAGAGTTTTGGGAAGATTGGAGAAACTTAATTTTTCGCCCAAAAAAAAAAAACGTAAGGGGTACCACTGTCGTTTTTTTTTCGGGCCGAATTTTTGAGTTTCGATATCTCAGCTCTGGAAGGGGCTAGAGCCTCCATTTTTGCACTCAGGTCTAAGTCTCATGGCCCTCTATCAGAATCCAGAGTTTTGGGAAGATTGGAGAAACTTAATTTTTCGCCCAAAAAAAAAAAACGTAAGGGGTACCACTGTCGTTTTTTTTTCGGGCCGAATTTTTGAGTTTCGATATCTCAGCTCTGGAAGGGGCTAGAGCCTCCATTTTTGCACTCAGGTCTAAGTCTCATGGCCCTCTATCAGAATCCAGAGTTTTGGGAAGATTGGAGAAACTTAATTTTTCGCCCAAAAAAAAAAACGTAAGGGGTACCACTGTCGTTTTTTTTTCGGGCCGAATTTTTGAGTTTCGATATCTCAGCTCTGGAAGGGGCTAGAGCCTCCATTTTTGCACTCAGGTCTAAGTCTCATGGCCCTCTATCAGAATCCAGAGTTTTGGGAAGATTGGAGAAACTTAATTTTTCGCCCAAAAAAAAAAACGTAAGGGGTACCACTGTCGTTTTTTTTTCGGGCCGAATTTTTGAGTTTCGATATCTCAGCTCTGGAAGGGGCTAGAGCCTCCATTTTTGCACTCAGGTCTAAGTCTCATGGCCCTCTATCAGAATCCAGAGTTTTGGGAAGATTGGAGAAACTTAATTTTTCGCCCAAAAAAAAAAAACGTAAGGGGTACCACTGTCGTTTTTTTTTCGGGCCGAATTTTTGAGTTTCGATATCTCAGCTCTGGAAGGGGCTAGAGCCTCCATTTTTGCACTCAGGTCTAAGTCTCATGGCCCTCTATCAGAATCCAGAGTTTTGGGAAGATTGGAGAAACTTAATTTTTCGCCCAAAAAAAAAAACGTAAGGGGTACCACTGTCGTTTTTTTTTCGGGCCGAATTTTTGAGTTTCGATATCTCAGCTCTGGAAGGGGCTAGAGCCTCCATTTTTGCACTCAGGTCTAAGTCTCATGGCCCTCTATCAGAATCCAGAGTTTTGGGAAGATTGGAGAAACTTAATTTTTCGCCCAAAAAAAAAAAACGTAAGGGGTACCACTGTCGTTTTTTTTTCGGGCCGAATTTTTGAGTTTCGATATCTCAGCTCTGGAAGGGGCTAGAGCCTCCATTTTTGCACTCAGGTCTAAGTCTCATGGCCCTCTATCAGAATCCAGAGTTTTGGGAAGATTGGAGAAACTTAATTTTTCGCCCAAAAAAAAAAACGTAAGGGGTACCACTGTCGTTTTTTTTTCGGGCCGAATTTTTGAGTTTCGATATCTCAGCTCTGGAAGGGGCTAGAGCCTCCATTTTTGCACTCAGGTCTAAGTCTCATGGCCCTCTATCAGAATCCAGAGTTTTGGGAAGATTGGAGAAACTTAATTTTTCGCCAAAAAAAAAAAACGTAAGGGGTACCACTGTCGTTTTTTTTTCGGGCCGAATTTTTGAGTTTCGATATCTCAGCTCTGGAAGGGGCTAGAGCCTCCATTTTTGCACTCAGGTCTAAGTCTCATGGCCCTCTATCAGAATCCAGAGTTTTGGGAAGATTGGAGAAACTTAATTTTTCGCCCAAAAAAAAAAAACGTAAGGGGTACCACTGTCGTTTTTTTTTCGGGCCGAATTTTTGAGTTTCGATATCTCAGCTCTGGAAGGGGCTAGAGCCTCCATTTTTGCACTCAGGTCTAAGTCTCATGGCCCTCTATCAGAATCCAGAGTTTTGGGAAGATTGGAGAAACTTAATTTTTCGCCCCAAAAAAAAAAACGTAAGGGGTACCACTGTCGTTTTTTTTTCGGGCCGAATTTTTGAGTTTCGATATCTCAGCTCTGGAAGGGGCTAGAGCCTCCATTTTTGCACTCAGGTCTAAGTCTCATGGCCCTCTATCAGAATCCAGAGTTTTGGGAAGATTGGAGAAACTTAATTTTTCGCCCAAAAAAAAAAACGTAAGGGGTACCACTGTCGTTTTTTTTTTCGGGCCGAATTTTTGAGTTTCGATATCTCAGCTCTGGAAGGGGCTAGAGCCTCCATTTTTGCACTCAGGTCTAAGTCTCATGGCCCTCTATCAGAATCCAGAGTTTTGGGAAGATTGGAGAAACTTAATTTTTCGCCCAAAAAAAAAAACGTAAGGGGTACCACTGTCGTTTTTTTTTTCGGGCCGAATTTTTGAGTTTCGATATCTCAGCTCTGGAAGGGGCTAGAGCCTCCATTTTTGCACTCAGGTCTAAGTCTCATGGCCCTCTATCAGAATCCAGAGTTTTGGGAAGATTGGAGAAACTTAATTTTTCGCCCAAAAAAAAAAACGTAAGGGGTACCACTGTCGTTTTTTTTTCGGGCCGAATTTTTGAGTTTCGATATCTCAGCTCTGGAAGGGGCTAGAGCCTCCATTTTTGCACTCAGGTCTAAGTCTCATGGCCCTCTATCAGAATCCAGAGTTTTGGGAAGATTGGAGAAACTTAATTTTTCGCCCAAAAAAAAAAAACGTAAGGGGTACCACTGTCGTTTTTTTTTCGGGCCGAATTTTTGAGTTTCGATATCTCAGCTCTGGAAGGGGCTAGAGCCTCCATTTTTGCACTCAGGTCTAAGTCTCATGGCCCTCTATCAGAATCCAGAGTTTTGGGAAGATTGGAGAAACTTAATTTTTCGCCCAAAAAAAAAAACGTAAGGGGTACCACTGTCGTTTTTTTTTCGGGCCGAATTTTTGAGTTTCGATATCTCAGCTCTGGAAGGGGCTAGAGCCTCCATTTTTGCACTCAGGTCTAAGTCTCATGGCCCTCTATCAGAATCCAGAGTTTTGGGAAGATTGGAGAAACTTAATTTTTCGCCCAAAAAAAAAAACGTAAGGGGTACCACTGTCGTTTTTTTTTCGGGCCGAATTTTTGAGTTTCGATATCTCAGCTCTGGAAGGGGCTAGAGCCTCCATTTTTGCACTCAGGTCTAAGTCTCATGGCCCTCTATCAGAATCCAGAGTTTTGGGAAGATTGGAGAAACTTAATTTTTCGCCCAAAAAAAAAAAACGTAAGGGGTACCACTGTCGTTTTTTTTTCGGGCCGAATTTTTGAGTTTCGATATCTCAGCTCTGGAAGGGGCTAGAGCCTCCATTTTTGCACTCAGGTCTAAGTCTCATGGCCCTCTATCAGAATCCAGAGTTTTGGGAAGATTGGAGAAACTTAATTTTTCGCCCAAAAAAAAAAACGTAAGGGGTACCACTGTCGTTTTTTTTTCGGGCCGAATTTTTGAGTTTCGATATCTCAGCTCTGGAAGGGGCTAGAGCCTCCATTTTTGCACTCAGGTCTAAGTCTCATGGCCCTCTATCAGAATCCAGAGTTTTGGGAAGATTGGAGAAACTTAATTTTTCGCCCAAAAAAAAAAAACGTAAGGGGTACCACTGTCGTTTTTTTTTCGGGCCGAATTTTTGAGTTTCGATATCTCAGCTCTGGAAGGGGCTAGAGCCTCCATTTTTGCACTCAGGTCTAAGTCTCATGGCCCTCTATCAGAATCCAGAGTTTTGGGAAGATTGGAGAAACTTAATTTTTCGCCCAAAAAAAAAAACGTAAGGGGTACCACTGTCGTTTTTTTTTCGGGCCGAATTTTTGAGTTTCGATATCTCAGCTCTGGAAGGGGCTAGAGCCTCCATTTTTGCACTCAGGTCTAAGTCTCATGGCCCTCTATCAGAATCCAGAGTTTTGGGAAGATTGGAGAAACTTAATTTTTCGCCCAAAAAAAAAAAACGTAAGGGGTACCACTGTCGTTTTTTTTTCGGGCCGAATTTTTGAGTTTCGATATCTCAGCTCTGGAAGGGGCTAGAGCCTCCATTTTTGCACTCAGGTCTAAGTCTCATGGCCCTCTATCAGAATCCAGAGTTTTGGGAAGATTGGAGAAACTTAATTTTTCGCCCAAAAAAAAAAACGTAAGGGGTACCACTGTCGTTTTTTTTTCGGGCCGAATTTTTGAGTTTCGATATCTCAGCTCTGGAAGGGGCTAGAGCCTCCATTTTTGCACTCAGGTCTAAGTCTCATGGCCCTCTATCAGAATCCAGAGTTTTGGGAAGATTGGAGAAACTTAATTTTTCGCCCAAAAAAAAAAACGTAAGGGGTACCACTGTCGTTTTTTTTTTCGGGCCGAATTTTTGAGTTTCGATATCTCAGCTCTGGAAGGGGCTAGAGCCTCCATTTTTGCACTCAGGTCTAAGTCTCATGGCCCTCTATCAGAATCCAGAGTTTTGGGAAGATTGGAGAAACTTAATTTTTCGCCCAAAAAAAAAACGTAAGGGGTACCACTGTCGTTTTTTTTTCGGGCCGAATTTTTGAGTTTCGATATCTCAGCTCTGGAAGGGGCTAGAGCCTCCATTTTTGCACTCAGGTCTAAGTCTCATGGCCCTCTATCAGAATCCAGAGTTTTGGGAAGATTGGAGAAACTTAATTTTTCGCCCAAAAAAAAAAAACGTAAGGGGTACCACTGTCGTTTTTTTTTCGGGCCGAATTTTTGAGTTTCGATATCTCAGCTCTGGAAGGGGCTAGAGCCTCCATTTTTGCACTCAGGTCTAAGTCTCATGGCCCTCTATCAGAATCCAGAGTTTTGGGAAGATTGGAGAAACTTAATTTTTCGCCCAAAAAAAAAAACGTAAGGGGTACCACTGTCGTTTTTTTTTCGGGCCGAATTTTTGAGTTTCGATATCTCAGCTCTGGAAGGGGCTAGAGCCTCCATTTTTGCACTCAGGTCTAAGTCTCATGGCCCTCTATCAGAATCCAGAGTTTTGGGAAGATTGGAGAAACTTAATTTTTCGCCCAAAAAAAAAAACGTAAGGGGTACCACTGTCGTTTTTTTTTCGGGCCGAATTTTTGAGTTTCGATATCTCAGCTCTGGAAGGGGCTAGAGCCTCCATTTTTGCACTCAGGTCTAAGTCTCATGGCCCTCTATCAGAATCCAGAGTTTTGGGAAGATTGGAGAAACTTAATTTTTCGCCCAAAAAAAAAAAACGTAAGGGGTACCACTGTCGTTTTTTTTTCGGGCCGAATTTTTGAGTTTCGATATCTCAGCTCTGGAAGGGGCTAGAGCCTCCATTTTTGCACTCAGGTCTAAGTCTCATGGCCCTCTATCAGAATCCAGAGTTTTGGGAAGATTGGAGAAACTTAATTTTTCGCCCCAAAAAAAAAAACGTAAGGGGTACCACTGTCGTTTTTTTTTCGGGCCGAATTTTTGAGTTTCGATATCTCAGCTCTGGAAGGGGCTAGAGCCTCCATTTTTGCACTCAGGTCTAAGTCTCATGGCCCTCTATCAGAATCCAGAGTTTTGGGAAGATTGGAGAAACTTAATTTTTCGCCCAAAAAAAAAAACGTAAGGGGTACCACTGTCGTTTTTTTTTTCGGGCCGAATTTTTGAGTTTCGATATCTCAGCTCTGGAAGGGGCTAGAGCCTCCATTTTTGCACTCAGGTCTAAGTCTCATGGCCCTCTATCAGAATCCAGAGTTTTGGGAAGATTGGAGAAACTTAATTTTTCGCCCAAAAAAAAAAAACGTAAGGGGTACCACTGTCGTTTTTTTTTCGGGCCGAATTTTTGAGTTTCGATATCTCAGCTCTGGAAGGGGCTAGAGCCTCCATTTTTGCACTCAGGTCTAAGTCTCATGGCCCTCTATCAGAATCCAGAGTTTTGGGAAGATTGGAGAAACTTAATTTTTCGCCCAAAAAAAAAAACGTAAGGGGTACCACTGTCGTTTTTTTTTTCGGGCCGAATTTTTGAGTTTCGATATCTCAGCTCTGGAAGGGGCTAGAGCCTCCATTTTTGCACTCAGGTCTAAGTCTCATGGCCCTCTATCAGAATCCAGAGTTTTGGGAAGATTGGAGAAACTTAATTTTTCGCCCAAAAAAAAAAAACGTAAGGGGTACCACTGTCGTTTTTTTTTCGGGCCGAATTTTTGAGTTTCGATATCTCAGCTCTGGAAGGGGCTAGAGCCTCCATTTTTGCACTCAGGTCTAAGTCTCATGGCCCTCTATCAGAATCCAGAGTTTTGGGAAGATTGGAGAAACTTAATTTTTCGCCCAAAAAAAAAAACGTAAGGGGTACCACTGTCGTTTTTTTTTCGGGCCGAATTTTTGAGTTTCGATATCTCAGCTCTGGAAGGGGCTAGAGCCTCCATTTTTGCACTCAGGTCTAAGTCTCATGGCCCTCTATCAGAATCCAGAGTTTTGGGAAGATTGGAGAAACTTAATTTTTCGCCCAAAAAAAAAAACGTAAGGGGTACCACTGTCGTTTTTTTTTCGGGCCGAATTTTTGAGTTTCGATATCTCAGCTCTGGAAGGGGCTAGAGCCTCCATTTTTGCACTCAGGTCTAAGTCTCATGGCCCTCTATCAGAATCCAGAGTTTTGGGAAGATTGGAGAAACTTAATTTTTCGCCCAAAAAAAAAAACGTAAGGGGTACCACTGTCGTTTTTTTTTCGGGCCGAATTTTTGAGTTTCGATATCTCAGCTCTGGAAGGGGCTAGAGCCTCCATTTTTGCACTCAGGTCTAAGTCTCATGGCCCTCTATCAGAATCCAGAGTTTTGGGAAGATTGGAGAAACTTAATTTTTCGCCCAAAAAAAAAAACGTAAGGGGTACCACTGTCGTTTTTTTTTTCGGGCCGAATTTTTGAGTTTCGATATCTCAGCTCTGGAAGGGGCTAGAGCCTCCATTTTTGCACTCAGGTCTAAGTCTCATGGCCCTCTATCAGAATCCAGAGTTTTGGGAAGATTGGAGAAACTTAATTTTTCGCCCAAAAAAAAAAACGTAAGGGGTACCACTGTCGTTTTTTTTTCGGGCCGAATTTTTGAGTTTCGATATCTCAGCTCTGGAAGGGGCTAGAGCCTCCATTTTTGCACTCAGGTCTAAGTCTCATGGCCCTCTATCAGAATCCAGAGTTTTGGGAAGATTGGAGAAACTTAATTTTTCGCCCAAAAAAAAAAACGTAAGGGGTACCACTGTCGTTTTTTTTTCGGGCCGAATTTTTGAGTTTCGATATCTCAGCTCTGGAAGGGGCTAGAGCCTCCATTTTTGCACTCAGGTCTAAGTCTCATGGCCCTCTATCAGAATCCAGAGTTTTGGGAAGATTGGAGAAACTTAATTTTTCGCCCAAAAAAAAAAACGTAAGGGGTACCACTGTCGTTTTTTTTTCGGGCCGAATTTTTGAGTTTCGATATCTCAGCTCTGGAAGGGGCTAGAGCCTCCATTTTTGCACTCAGGTCTAAGTCTCATGGCCCTCTATCAGAATCCAGAGTTTTGGGAAGATTGGAGAAACTTAATTTTTCGCCCAAAAAAAAAAACGTAAGGGGTACCACTGTCGTTTTTTTTTCGGGCCGAATTTTTGAGTTTCGATATCTCAGCTCTGGAAGGGGCTAGAGCCTCCATTTTTGCACTCAGGTCTAAGTCTCATGGCCCTCTATCAGAATCCAGAGTTTTGGGAAGATTGGAGAAACTTAATTTTTCGCCCAAAAAAAAAAACGTAAGGGGTACCACTGTCGTTTTTTTTTCGGGCCGAATTTTTGAGTTTCGATATCTCAGCTCTGGAAGGGGCTAGAGCCTCCATTTTTGCACTCAGGTCTAAGTCTCATGGCCCTCTATCAGAATCCAGAGTTTTGGGAAGATTGGAGAAACTTAATTTTTCGCCCAAAAAAAAAAACGTAAGGGGTACCACTGTCGTTTTTTTTTTCGGGCCGAATTTTTGAGTTTCGATATCTCAGCTCTGGAAGGGGCTAGAGCCTCCATTTTTGCACTCAGGTCTAAGTCTCATGGCCCTCTATCAGAATCCAGAGTTTTGGGAAGATTGGAGAAACTTAATTTTTCGCCCAAAAAAAAAAACGTAAGGGGTACCACTGTCGTTTTTTTTTCGGGCCGAATTTTTGAGTTTCGATATCTCAGCTCTGGAAGGGGCTAGAGCCTCCATTTTTGCACTCAGGTCTAAGTCTCATGGCCCTCTATCAGAATCCAGAGTTTTGGGAAGATTGGAGAAACTTAATTTTTCGCCCAAAAAAAAAAAACGTAAGGGGTACCACTGTCGTTTTTTTTTCGGGCCGAATTTTTGAGTTTCGATATCTCAGCTCTGGAAGGGGCTAGAGCCTCCATTTTTGCACTCAGGTCTAAGTCTCATGGCCCTCTATCAGAATCCAGAGTTTTGGGAAGATTGGAGAAACTTAATTTTTCGCCCCAAAAAAAAAAACGTAAGGGGTACCACTGTCGTTTTTTTTTTCGGGCCGAATTTTTGAGTTTCGATATCTCAGCTCTGGAAGGGGCTAGAGCCTCCATTTTTGCACTCAGGTCTAAGTCTCATGGCCCTCTATCAGAATCCAGAGTTTTGGGAAGATTGGAGAAACTTAATTTTTCGCCCAAAAAAAAAAACGTAAGGGGTACCACTGTCGTTTTTTTTTCGGGCCGAATTTTTGAGTTTCGATATCTCAGCTCTGGAAGGGGCTAGAGCCTCCATTTTTGCACTCAGGTCTAAGTCTCATGGCCCTCTATCAGAATCCAGAGTTTTGGGAAGATTGGAGAAACTTAATTTTTCGCCCAAAAAAAAAAACGTAAGGGGTACCACTGTCGTTTTTTTTTCGGGCCGAATTTTTGAGTTTCGATATCTCAGCTCTGGAAGGGGCTAGAGCCTCCATTTTTGCACTCAGGTCTAAGTCTCATGGCCCTCTATCAGAATCCAGAGTTTTGGGAAGATTGGAGAAACTTAATTTTTCGCCCAAAAAAAAAAACGTAAGGGGTACCACTGTCGTTTTTTTTTTCGGGCCGAATTTTTGAGTTTCGATATCTCAGCTCTGGAAGGGGCTAGAGCCTCCATTTTTGCACTCAGGTCTAAGTCTCATGGCCCTCTATCAGAATCCAGAGTTTTGGGAAGATTGGAGAAACTTAATTTTTCGCCCAAAAAAAAAAACGTAAGGGGTACCACTGTCGTTTTTTTTTCGGGCCGAATTTTTGAGTTTCGATATCTCAGCTCTGGAAGGGGCTAGAGCCTCCATTTTTGCACTCAGGTCTAAGTCTCATGGCCCTCTATCAGAATCCAGAGTTTTGGGAAGATTGGAGAAACTTAATTTTTCGCCCAAAAAAAAAAAACGTAAGGGGTACCACTGTCGTTTTTTTTTCGGGCCGAATTTTTGAGTTTCGATATCTCAGCTCTGGAAGGGGCTAGAGCCTCCATTTTTGCACTCAGGTCTAAGTCTCATGGCCCTCTATCAGAATCCAGAGTTTTGGGAAGATTGGAGAAACTTAATTTTTCGCCCAAAAAAAAAAAACGTAAGGGGTACCACTGTCGTTTTTTTTTCGGGCCGAATTTTTGAGTTTCGATATCTCAGCTCTGGAAGGGGCTAGAGCCTCCATTTTTGCACTCAGGTCTAAGTCTCATGGCCCTCTATCAGAATCCAGAGTTTTGGGAAGATTGGAGAAACTTAATTTTTCGCCCAAAAAAAAAAAACGTAAGGGGTACCACTGTCGTTTTTTTTTCGGGCCGAATTTTTGAGTTTCGATATCTCAGCTCTGGAAGGGGCTAGAGCCTCCATTTTTGCACTCAGGTCTAAGTCTCATGGCCCTCTATCAGAATCCAGAGTTTTGGGAAGATTGGAGAAACTTAATTTTTCGCCCAAAAAAAAAAACGTAAGGGGTACCACTGTCGTTTTTTTTTCGGGCCGAATTTTTGAGTTTCGATATCTCAGCTCTGGAAGGGGCTAGAGCCTCCATTTTTGCACTCAGGTCTAAGTCTCATGGCCCTCTATCAGAATCCAGAGTTTTGGGAAGATTGGAGAAACTTAATTTTTCGCCCAAAAAAAAAAACGTAAGGGGTACCACTGTCGTTTTTTTTTCGGGCCGAATTTTTGAGTTTCGATATCTCAGCTCTGGAAGGGGCTAGAGCCTCCATTTTTGCACTCAGGTCTAAGTCTCATGGCCCTCTATCAGAATCCAGAGTTTTGGGAAGATTGGAGAAACTTAATTTTTCGCCCAAAAAAAAAAAACGTAAGGGGTACCACTGTCGTTTTTTTTTTCGGGCCGAATTTTTGAGTTTCGATATCTCAGCTCTGGAAGGGGCTAGAGCCTCCATTTTTGCACTCAGGTCTAAGTCTCATGGCCCTCTATCAGAATCCAGAGTTTTGGGAAGATTGGAGAAACTTAATTTTTCGCCCAAAAAAAAAAACGTAAGGGGTACCACTGTCGTTTTTTTTTCGGGCCGAATTTTTGAGTTTCGATATCTCAGCTCTGGAAGGGGCTAGAGCCTCCATTTTTGCACTCAGGTCTAAGTCTCATGGCCCTCTATCAGAATCCAGAGTTTTGGGAAGATTGGAGAAACTTAATTTTTCGCCCAAAAAAAAAAACGTAAGGGGTACCACTGTCGTTTTTTTTTTCGGGCCGAATTTTTGAGTTTCGATATCTCAGCTCTGGAAGGGGCTAGAGCCTCCATTTTTGCACTCAGGTCTAAGTCTCATGGCCCTCTATCAGAATCCAGAGTTTTGGGAAGATTGGAGAAACTTAATTTTTCGCCCAAAAAAAAAAACGTAAGGGGTACCACTGTCGTTTTTTTTTCGGGCCGAATTTTTGAGTTTCGATATCTCAGCTCTGGAAGGGGCTAGAGCCTCCATTTTTGCACTCAGGTCTAAGTCTCATGGCCCTCTATCAGAATCCAGAGTTTTGGGAAGATTGGAGAAACTTAATTTTTCGCCCAAAAAAAAAAAACGTAAGGGGTACCACTGTCGTTTTTTTTTTCGGGCCGAATTTTTGAGTTTCGATATCTCAGCTCTGGAAGGGGCTAGAGCCTCCATTTTTGCACTCAGGTCTAAGTCTCATGGCCCTCTATCAGAATCCAGAGTTTTGGGAAGATTGGAGAAACTTAATTTTTCGCCCAAAAAAAAAAACGTAAGGGGTACCACTGTCGTTTTTTTTTCGGGCCGAATTTTTGAGTTTCGATATCTCAGCTCTGGAAGGGGCTAGAGCCTCCATTTTTGCACTCAGGTCTAAGTCTCATGGCCCTCTATCAGAATCCAGAGTTTTGGGAAGATTGGAGAAACTTAATTTTTCGCCCAAAAAAAAAAACGTAAGGGGTACCACTGTCGTTTTTTTTTCGGGCCGAATTTTTGAGTTTCGATATCTCAGCTCTGGAAGGGGCTAGAGCCTCCATTTTTGCACTCAGGTCTAAGTCTCATGGCCCTCTATCAGAATCCAGAGTTTTGGGAAGATTGGAGAAACTTAATTTTTCGCCCAAAAAAAAAAACGTAAGGGGTACCACTGTCGTTTTTTTTTTCGGGCCGAATTTTTGAGTTTCGATATCTCAGCTCTGGAAGGGGCTAGAGCCTCCATTTTTGCACTCAGGTCTAAGTCTCATGGCCCTCTATCAGAATCCAGAGTTTTGGGAAGATTGGAGAAACTTAATTTTTCGCCCAAAAAAAAAAAACGTAAGGGGTACCACTGTCGTTTTTTTTTTCGGGCCGAATTTTTGAGTTTCGATATCTCAGCTCTGGAAGGGGCTAGAGCCTCCATTTTTGCACTCAGGTCTAAGTCTCATGGCCCTCTATCAGAATCCAGAGTTTTGGGAAGATTGGAGAAACTTAATTTTTCGCCCAAAAAAAAAAACGTAAGGGGTACCACTGTCGTTTTTTTTTCGGGCCGAATTTTTGAGTTTCGATATCTCAGCTCTGGAAGGGGCTAGAGCCTCCATTTTTGCACTCAGGTCTAAGTCTCATGGCCCTCTATCAGAATCCAGAGTTTTGGGAAGATTGGAGAAACTTAATTTTTCGCCCAAAAAAAAAAAACGTAAGGGGTACCACTGTCGTTTTTTTTTCGGGCCGAATTTTTGAGTTTCGATATCTCAGCTCTGGAAGGGGCTAGAGCCTCCATTTTTGCACTCAGGTCTAAGTCTCATGGCCCTCTATCAGAATCCAGAGTTTTGGGAAGATTGGAGAAACTTAATTTTTCGCCCAAAAAAAAAAAACGTAAGGGGTACCACTGTCGTTTTTTTTTCGGGCCGAATTTTTGAGTTTCGATATCTCAGCTCTGGAAGGGGCTAGAGCCTCCATTTTTGCACTCAGGTCTAAGTCTCATGGCCCTCTATCAGAATCCAGAGTTTTGGGAAGATTGGAGAAACTTAATTTTTCGCCCAAAAAAAAAAACGTAAGGGGTACCACTGTCGTTTTTTTTTTCGGGCCGAATTTTTGAGTTTCGATATCTCAGCTCTGGAAGGGGCTAGAGCCTCCATTTTTGCACTCAGGTCTAAGTCTCATGGCCCTCTATCAGAATCCAGAGTTTTGGGAAGATTGGAGAAACTTAATTTTTCGCCCAAAAAAAAAAACGTAAGGGGTACCACTGTCGTTTTTTTTTCGGGCCGAATTTTTGAGTTTCGATATCTCAGCTCTGGAAGGGGCTAGAGCCTCCATTTTTGCACTCAGGTCTAAGTCTCATGGCCCTCTATCAGAATCCAGAGTTTTGGGAAGATTGGAGAAACTTAATTTTTCGCCCAAAAAAAAAAACGTAAGGGGTACCACTGTCGTTTTTTTTTCGGGCCGAATTTTTGAGTTTCGATATCTCAGCTCTGGAAGGGGCTAGAGCCTCCATTTTTGCACTCAGGTCTAAGTCTCATGGCCCTCTATCAGAATCCAGAGTTTTGGGAAGATTGGAGAAACTTAATTTTTCGCCCAAAAAAAAAAACGTAAGGGGTACCACTGTCGTTTTTTTTTCGGGCCGAATTTTTGAGTTTCGATATCTCAGCTCTGGAAGGGGCTAGAGCCTCCATTTTTGCACTCAGGTCTAAGTCTCATGGCCCTCTATCAGAATCCAGAGTTTTGGGAAGATTGGAGAAACTTAATTTTTCGCCCAAAAAAAAAAAACGTAAGGGGTACCACTGTCGTTTTTTTTTCGGGCCCAATTTTTGAGTTTCGATATCTCAGCTCTGGAAGGGGCTAGAGCCTCCATTTTTGCACTCAGGTCTAAGTCTCATGGCCCTCTATCAGAATCCAGAGTTTTGGGAAGATTGGAGAAACTTAATTTTTCGCCCAAAAAAAAAAACGTAAGGGGTACCACTGTCGTTTTTTTTTCGGGCCCAATTTTTGAGTTTCGATATCTCAGCTCTGGAAGGGGCTAGAGCCTCCATTTTTGCACTCAGGTCTAAGTCTCATGGCCCTCTATCAGAATCCAGAGTTTTGGGAAGATTGGAGAAACTTAATTTTTCGCCCAAAAAAAAAAACGTAAGGGGTACCACTGTCGTTTTTTTTTCGGGCCGAATTTTTGAGTTTCGATATCTCAGCTCTGGAAGGGGCTAGAGCCTCCATTTTTGCACTCAGGTCTAAGTCTCATGGCCCTCTATCAGAATCCAGAGTTTTGGGAAGATTGGAGAAACTTAATTTTTCGCCCAAAAAAAAAAAACGTAAGGGGTACCACTGTCGTTTTTTTTTCGGGCCCAATTTTTGAGTTTCGATATCTCAGCTCTGGAAGGGGCTAGAGCCTCCATTTTTGCACTCAGGTCTAAGTCTCATGGCCCTCTATCAGAATCCAGAGTTTTGGGAAGATTGGAGAAACTTAATTTTTCGCCCAAAAAAAAAACGTAAGGGGTACCACTGTCGTTTTTTTTTTCGGGCCCAATTTTTGAGTTTCGATATCTCAGCTCTGGAAGGGGCTAGAGCCTCCATTTTTGCACTCAGGTCTAAGTCTCATGGCCCTCTATCAGAATCCAGAGTTTTGGGAAGATTGGAGAAACTTAATTTTTCGCCCAAAAAAAAAAACGTAAGGGGTACCACTGTCGTTTTTTTTTTCGGGCCCAATTTTTGAGTTTCGATATCTCAGCTCTGGAAGGGGCTAGAGCCTCCATTTTTGCACTCAGGTCTAAGTCTCATGGCCCTCTATCAGAATCCAGAGTTTTGGGAAGATTGGAGAAACTTAATTTTTCGCCCAAAAAAAAAAACGTAAGGGGTACCACTGTCGTTTTTTTTTCGGGCCCAATTTTTGAGTTTCGATATCTCAGCTCTGGAAGGGGCTAGAGCCTCCATTTTTGCACTCAGGTCTAAGTCTCATGGCCCTCTATCAGAATCCAGAGTTTTGGGAAGATTGGAGAAACTTAATTTTTCGCCCAAAAAAAAAAACGTAAGGGGTACCACTGTCGTTTTTTTTTCGGGCCCAATTTTTGAGTTTCGATATCTCAGCTCTGGAAGGGGCTAGAGCCTCCATTTTTGCACTCAGGTCTAAGTCTCATGGCCCTCTATCAGAATCCAGAGTTTTGGGAAGATTGGAGAAACTTAATTTTTCGCCCAAAAAAAAAACGTAAGGGGTACCACTGTCGTTTTTTTTTTCGGGCCCAATTTTTGAGTTTCGATATCTCAGCTCTGGAAGGGGCTAGAGCCTCCATTTTTGCACTCAGGTCTAAGTCTCATGGCCCTCTATCAGAATCCAGAGTTTTGGGAAGATTGGAGAAACTTAATTTTTCGCCCAAAAAAAAAAAACGTAAGGGGTACCACTGTCGTTTTTTTTTTCGGGCCCAATTTTTGAGTTTCGATATCTCAGCTCTGGAAGGGGCTAGAGCCTCCATTTTTGCACTCAGGTCTAAGTCTCATGGCCCTCTATCAGAATCCAGAGTTTTGGGAAGATTGGAGAAACTTAATTTTTCGCCCAAAAAAAAAAAACGTAAGGGGTACCACTGTCGTTTTTTTTTCGGGCCCAATTTTTGAGTTTCGATATCTCAGCTCTGGAAGGGGCTAGAGCCTCCATTTTTGCACTCAGGTCTAAGTCTCATGGCCCTCTATCAGAATCCAGAGTTTTGGGAAGATTGGAGAAACTTAATTTTTCGCCCAAAAAAAAAAACGTAAGGGGTACCACTGTCGTTTTTTTTTTCGGGCCCAATTTTTGAGTTTCGATATCTCAGCTCTGGAAGGGGCTAGAGCCTCCATTTTTGCACTCAGGTCTAAGTCTCATGGCCCTCTATCAGAATCCAGAGTTTTGGGAAGATTGGAGAAACTTAATTTTTCGCCCAAAAAAAAAAAACGTAAGGGGTACCACTGTCGTTTTTTTTTTCGGGCCCAATTTTTGAGTTTCGATATCTCAGCTCTGGAAGGGGCTAGAGCCTCCATTTTTGCACTCAGGTCTAAGTCTCATGGCCCTCTATCAGAATCCAGAGTTTTGGGAAGATTGGAGAAACTTAATTTTTCGCCCAAAAAAAAAAAACGTAAGGGGTACCACTGTCGTTTTTTTTTCGGGCCCAATTTTTGAGTTTCGATATCTCAGCTCTGGAAGGGCTAGAGCCTCCATTTTTGCACTCAGGTCTAAGTCTCATGGCCCTCTATCAGAATCCAGAGTTTTGGGAAGATTGGAGAAACTTAATTTTTCGCCCAAAAAAAAAAACGTAAGGGGTACCACTGTCGTTTTTTTTTTCGGGCCCAATTTTTGAGTTTCGATATCTCAGCTCTGGAAGGGGCTAGAGCCTCCATTTTTGCACTCAGGTCTAAGTCTCATGGCCCTCTATCAGAATCCAGAGTTTTGGGAAGATTGGAGAAACTTAATTTTTCGCCCAAAAAAAAAAAACGTAAGGGGTACCACTGTCGTTTTTTTTTCGGGCCCAATTTTTGAGTTTCGATATCTCAGCTCTGGAAGGGGCTAGAGCCTCCATTTTTGCACTCAGGTCTAAGTCTCATGGCCCTCTATCAGAATCCAGAGTTTTGGGAAGATTGGAGAAACTTAATTTTTCGCCCCAAAAAAAAAAAACGTAAGGGGTACCACTGTCGTTTTTTTTTCGGGCCCAATTTTTGAGTTTCGATATCTCAGCTCTGGAAGGGGCTAGAGCCTCCATTTTTGCACTCAGGTCTAAGTCTCATGGCCCTCTATCAGAATCCAGAGTTTTGGGAAGATTGGAGAAACTTAATTTTTCGCCCAAAAAAAAAAACGTAAGGGGTACCACTGTCGTTTTTTTTTCGGGCCCAATTTTTGAGTTTCGATATCTCAGCTCTGGAAGGGGCTAGAGCCTCCATTTTTGCACTCAGGTCTAAGTCTCATGGCCCTCTATCAGAATCCAGAGTTTTGGGAAGATTGGAGAAACTTAATTTTTCGCCCAAAAAAAAAAAACGTAAGGGGTACCACTGTCGTTTTTTTTTTCGGGCCCAATTTTTGAGTTTCGATATCTCAGCTCTGGAAGGGGCTAGAGCCTCCATTTTTGCACTCAGGTCTAAGTCTCATGGCCCTCTATCAGAATCCAGAGTTTTGGGAAGATTGGAGAAACTTAATTTTTCGCCCAAAAAAAAAAAACGTAAGGGGTACCACTGTCGTTTTTTTTTTCGGGCCCAATTTTTGAGTTTCGATATCTCAGCTCTGGAAGGGGCTAGAGCCTCCATTTTTGCACTCAGGTCTAAGTCTCATGGCCCTCTATCAGAATCCAGAGTTTTGGAAGATTGGAGAAACTTAATTTTTCGCCCAAAAAAAAAAAACGTAAGGGGTACCACTGTCGTTTTTTTTTTCGGGCCCAATTTTTGAGTTTCGATATCTCAGCTCTGGAAGGGGCTAGAGCCTCCATTTTTGCACTCAGGTCTAAGTCTCATGGCCCTCTATCAGAATCCAGAGTTTTGGGAAGATTGGAGAAACTTAATTTTTCGCCCAAAAAAAAAAAAACGTAAGGGGTACCACTGTCGTTTTTTTTTTCGGGCCCAATTTTTGAGTTTCGATATCTCAGCTCTGGAAGGGGCTAGAGCCTCCATTTTTGCACTCAGGTCTAAGTCTCATGGCCCTCTATCAGAATCCAGAGTTTTGGGAAGATTGGAGAAACTTAATTTTTCGCCCCCAAAAAAAAACGTAAGGGGTACCACTGTCGTTTTTTTTTTCGGGCCCAATTTTTGAGTTTCGATATCTCAGCTCTGGAAGGGGCTAGAGCCTCCATTTTTGCACTCAGGTCTAAGTCTCATGGCCCTCTATCAGAATCCAGAGTTTTGGGAAGATTGGAGAAACTTAATTTTTCGCCCAAAAAAAAAAACGTAAGGGGTACCACTGTCGTTTTTTTTCGGGCCCAATTTTTGAGTTTCGATATCTCAGCTCTGGAAGGGGCTAGAGCCTCCATTTTTGCACTCAGGTCTAAGTCTCATGGCCCTCTATCAGAATCCAGAGTTTTGGGAAGATTGGAGAAACTTAATTTTTCGCCCAAAAAAAAAAAAA
>NW_024121466.1:1173507-1228913 GCF_016745375.1 Pimephales promelas
TTTAAGCATATCGTTGTGTAAACGTACCCATAGGCAGCTGACTTGTTGACCCATCAGGCTATGAATTTGCAGGCAGCGTTTGCGCACAAAACTTATTTTGGAGGATTTATGAGGCAGTGTAATATTTTAATGATCTACAGCAAAATAGAATTTTGGTGATTACTATTTTAGTAATTAAAAATTTCTCTTAGTTATTACATGTTGCAAATGACATCAAACGTGGAAAATGTTGGTTTAGGTCAAAAACATACATTCAATTTTCACTCAGAAATTGCTTGTAAAAAAAAAAAAAAAAAAAACTTTTGCTAATAATTTACTCCATGTCATCCAAGAATGTCCACCTCTTTCTTTCTTCAGTCAAAAAGAAATTAAGGTTTTTGATGAAAACATTCCAGGATTTCTCCATATAATGGACTTCATTGGGAACCAAACGGTTCAAGGTCCAAATGAGAGTTTCAGTGCAGCTTCAAAGGGCACCAGACGATGAATAAGGGTCTTATCTAGCGAAACGATCGCTCATTTCAAAAATCAGTAACGTTTAAGTTTAATAAGCACAAATGGTCGCCTTGCTCTGCTCTGTGATGAGTGTTCGTGACTCTCCTGTTCGAACTCGTTCTTCAAAATGAGCAAATCTTTTTTCGAGTCATGACTCGAAGGGTCCTCCTTGAAGACCTTATTCATCGTCTGGTGTCGTTTAAAGCCCTTTGAAGCTGGACTGAAACTCTCATTTGGACCTTGAACCGTTTGGTTCCCAATGAAGTCCATTATATGGAGAAAATCCTTTAATGTTTTCATCAAAAACCTTAATTTCTTTTCAACTGAAGAAAGAAAGACGTGGACATCTTGGATGACATGGGGGTGAGTCGTCTATAATGCTGCATGAATAGTTGCATTATTTCTTTTCTTTTTTTGGAACACAACCCACTCATAGTTGAGCTTGAAAATGAGATGTGTGTAGATCAACAAAATGCATATGACCCGCATTTTATTTACGCTATTGTTCACAGTCCTTCCTCATTATTTACAACAATTACAGCCTTGTTCTGCATGCGATTATGGTTGTGTAGCTTCAGGGCACCAATGTGTTTGTAAAGTCTGTTTCACAAGAATTGGCACAGTGCACAGGGAAATCTGGAGTATTAATAACATTTATTGGTCTCCATTAGGTTCTACAGGCACCTTTAGTGTTGGATATTGACTGTTGCCTATTGATTTCGCTGCTTGTCACTTGTGTTCAACTTTCATTGACTCCGAACACTTCAAACAAGCCCTCTTATTCACTGACACGCTCTCCACACACACTCTGCGTATGTGAGCGCAACACGGGTATCAGTACAACTCGAGCAGGAGGATATTATTCTAAATAGCATCATGATCTGAAATAGAAAATGAAAGCATGTGCTTGACATGTCAGGAAAATAGATCGTTTGCTGCTGTCTTCCATGTCATCCACTGAAATGCTTTCATTTAATCCTTACTAGTTACGAAAGCAGCCGAATACAAACATGTATCACTTTTATTGACTGATTTGTGTTTATAGGAAATGCATGATGACATAGCGAATAAGGCATGACATTATTTCATAATTTAAAAATGCTATTAATGTCGCTGGCTGACTGATATGACATCACTGAAATCTTTTCATTGCCTCTTCCAACGTAAAATCCAAAAAATATTACACATCAGGCCATCATTCATACGAGGCATTATTATATGATTGATTAATGAACAAATACGAGTATTGCTTTTAACTTTCCTAAACCACAAACTATGACAGAAGCAGCATTGAAACTTTACCTAGCATTACAATTTACACTCACATTCATCTCTGTGAACTATAATGTAATTACGGGAAAAAAATTCACAGTAGAATGTTCATTAAATATGAAGTATTGTATGTCAACAAATTTCATTTGAAGTGCAAAAATAAATCAGCAGCTAATGTCCGTATATAAATGAACACGCGGGGAATCAGATACTTAGTGCAGAGCTATTCTGAAATGAATCAAGTTCAAGTCTCATGTCGAAGATAAGTACATTTATTCTCATGCTGGTCCAGGTTTGTTTGTGTTGCTCAGATACTGGTTGACCAAGATAGTCTTGCTGGTTATTGCAGTAAAGCGACAAGGGAAAAAACTTAAAGCACTTCAATTTTGATATTTTTAGGTCAAACCGTTCTCACCTGTCAGTCATATAATGGAGGTCTATGGTCACCACCTCAAAGAGCATGCACAGAGAAGTCCAAATAAACATGATTTAATGACTCATAAATGTAAGTACACACTGATGGCCTAAGACACGAAACGAGCGGTTTGTGTGAGAAAACGAACAGTATTTATATCGTTTTACCTCTTGTAATCACAGCCACGTCCAAGTGATGTATATATTTAAGAAAAATGTGTTATTAATATATCAAATATTTATATTTATGTATAATATTAATTTTGTATAAATGTAAAGTATATACATGCAAATATTTCTTAAATATATACATGCATGTGTGTGCATTTATGTATACAAAATAAATATACACACTACATATATTATGTAAACACAAACTTTTATTTTGGATACGATTAATCGTAATTAATCGTTTCACAGCCCTATTTATATATACAAAATAATTATACACACTACACACACATATATTATGTAAACACAAACTTTTATTTTGGATATGATTACCGATCGCGATTAATCGTTGCCCAGCCTTACTAAAAACTAGGAATGGGCATTTTTCAAAAATATTGCATTCGAATATTCGGGCTCATAAAAATCGAATATTCGAATATTCGTTTATTTAAATTATGTTTAACAAAAAAGACGTTATTTTTAAGTTGTTGGGTTTTTTTCCGTTTTTGTCACCATTTCTGGACAAGCTTACAATTAAGCAATACACAACAAGCTTACAATATATATTAAAATTTTATTTTAGTTGAAAACATTAAACAGTAAGCCTATGTGTAAACAATTTTTTTTAATAAAAAAGCATTATTAAAAGCATGCTTAAACAGCGCTAGCAAAAAAAAAGCCTAACAAAGCACATTGCGTCAGATATCGTACAGAACGTACACGCACACACACGAGTCAGCAAATGATTGATTATCGTGTTTATATTGTTTAACGTTAATGTTGAGAAAAACAATAATATCTACATGCAGGGGCGCCGCCAGCACTTTATGCTCAAGTTTGAAAAGACGCTGCGCTGACAGACGTTTCAGAGACACAAAGAGAACGGTGTTCCTAACAGCACTTTGCATTTTCTGTTCTTAAACCGGTCTCCCTCAACGAAAACTTAAAGGAAGTATGTCTCAAAATCATTTTGCTATTAGATAAGTTAACACCTTGGATCACGCGGGGTCCAACTGCGCTTACCTGCCGTCGTAATACAGTGATGGACTTTCCTCGAATGACTTTCCTCATTCGACTGTTTGGATTTGATGTGATTTCTCATGGTGATGATATTATAACTCAGATTAATTTAATTAATTAATTTATTCATTCATTTGATCAAAAGTAATTCCGTTTAGTAAGATCCTTTTCAAGTAATTCCAAACTTCGCGAGGCAGACAACAACATTATGTGATTAAATACAGACAACTTGTTAACACACTCCACAGCGCCATCCAGTGCATTTAATTATAACTGCGAGTTAGTGCATAGGATTTATCATGGACTCACTGGCACTGCATTTACGGCCAGCAGAGCAACGTATAAAAAATTCGAATGGTATTTTATTTTTCGAATAATAATTACATATCGAATATTCGAAAATTCTAATATTCGTGCACACCCCTACTAAAAACACAGTGTTTGTAGAAAGACCCCAATAAGATCGCAAAGCCAGGAGAAACTTTTGCGGAAAGACGATGTAGTCCGCCATTGTAGTTGTTATGTTTAAAGTTGTCGCAAGCGTTTCAGGGAAAGCCAATACATACGGCGACGTACACAGTGACGTAACGACGTCGTTCGCCGAGTTTACATATACCATAACAACTTTTTAACATAATGTTGGGAATTTGCCCAAAAAGGGCATGTTGTTTTGTGTCCCACAGAGTTGAGTTCAGTCATGTTTTCCTAGATCTCGGAGTCCAAGAGATGTTGATCCAGGCACTTGCGCTGCAGGTGATCAGGAAATGCTTTCCTCTTCCTCTGACACTTTCTTCACTGTAAGAAGCAAACAACATTGAAACGCATTTACAGCCAGCTCATGAACAAGGTAATTATTGATTCAATGAGTATGTCCAATTAACAACCATTATGCACATCATAATAACATTTGTGTACATGACATCAGCAAATACATTTTCAAACGCGAACGAGCTATTCAAACAGCGTCTCTCGTTCTCTCGGCTGGCTTTTCATTTCTGAGCACTGAGGGTCTGAACACTATTGCATGGAAGACGAAAGGTCAAAGGCTACTGATGATATCTATGCCATGTTCCCCAAATATAATGAGCGCTCTCATTCTTGAACAGCTCATCAAGGTTTTCAGTCGAGCCTTTTGCTCTCTGTGGAAATAAATTCAGCTTATTAGCCAAATACGCATCTCTTTTTTCGCCTCGACTCTGTAGCTGCATGTAAATTTCACCCTTTATTTAAGGAGAAAATCACCATTGCACGTATTCCCCGAACTCTCCGTCAGACAGCTTAACGTACACAATGGGTTTGTCGGTGACTTCAGCGGCATGGCTAATGCGAGACCTTTTGTGCTGTTTAATTCCGGAAGGATAAACAGGCTTGCGCATGCAAGATTATTCAAACACAGATAATTAAGCAGGGAAACAATCAGCTGTATGAATAATAATCCACATTAGAACTTTTTGAGCATGAGAATAAGATGGATGCGAGTACCTTGGGCATGAGCTTATCAAATAAAGCCTGAATGAAACGAGTCAATCATTTTAATGTGTGCGAGAAGCCCTGAGGAGAACAAATAAGCAATCACTGCATCACGCAGGGCGAGCAAATGAACCTGCTGCACAATTAGGCAGGGTCACATTCAGCGAGGGCTGCAAGCACTCCATGTGCTAATGAGATCTGTGCGTGTCAGAGAGAGAGAGACAGTTACCGCCTGAATAAAGAGCTTACAACCAGTGCACTTACGGTGGTATAGATAGCACTTCATTAAGGACACTTTCACACCAAAGCTTCTGGTGTGAACGGAAGTCCATTTGACGTCAGAGTTCGTTTTTTCTTTTCTTTCTTGGTTATAAGAGCAACCGCCGAGTTTCTCTTCAAAAGGTGGTCTGGGGTGTTATTTGAACTGAGGTACACAGTTGGCAGGAACAGTCTGTTCCAAGTCACAGAAGTGAACTAGCTAGTCATAAGTGCTGCTTTGTTCATTTAAAGTGCCCCATTATGCTATTTTAAAGTTTACTAATGTCTCCTACAACAGGGGGAAAAAATTCTCATAGATTTGCACATTTTCAATGATTCTCAAACGAATCTTTTTTCGAGTCATGACTCGAAGGGTCCTAGATAAGACCCTCATCATCATCGTCTGGTGTCGTTTAAAGCCCTTTGAAGCTGCAATGAAACTCTCATTTGGACCTTGAACCGTTTGGTTTCACATTTTCAATGATTCTCAAATGACTCGTCAGATGAATCAATCTCTCTGAATCCCTCCTTTCCGCGAGCTACTCTGATTGGCCACACAGCTCTGTCTGTTGTGATTGGTTTACCGAGTACAGTGCGTCGAAAACAAAAACGCCTACTGCCATAACAACATCAGCTCTGCTTGTCTTGAGGCATCCTACACCGTAAACTAAACAGACCTACGAACAATGACGTCGATTGTACCATACTCACAACCGGCGCAAAGAATGTCTCTGAACAAATTCACGCCCACTTTTAGGGGAAAATAAACTAGACTTTCCATAGACTTCAATACAAAATAGCGTCACAAAACAACGTCCGTACACAGCCGACAGGCGTGAATAACTTAAGAAATCACTTAGATCAAGATTAAACATGTCAAGTTATATGTCCACCCTGCCTGCCATCAACAAACTCAATTTGGTCAATTTAAAACATGTCCCTTCATTCTCCCAGCTCAAATTGGTGTAACAACCGCACCCTGAGAGGCCGGTGACGAAGTGGGCACTGACAAAATTGACAGTTTCTACAACATATTTTCACCTGGCTATACCAATGTTTAGAATTGTTGTGTTATTTATGCAATTTTTGTAATTAGATTATGCACCTTTTGCCCCATGTTAACAAACAATTTCAAGAAACTTGTAATACATTTTTTGTTTGTCTTGATGTAAGTAATCAACTCAGTAATTTCCAGGATGATATCTAAAGGTTAACATTTTTGGGTCTAGAGACTCCATTTTTGCACTCAGGTCTAAGTCTCATGGCCCTCTATCAGAATCCAGAGTTTTGGGAAGATTGGAGAAACTTAATTTTTCGCCCAAAAAAAAAAACGTAAGGGGTACCACTGTCGTTTTTTTTTCGGGCCGAATTTTTGAGTTTCGATATCTCAGCTCTGGAAGGGGCTAGAGCCTCCATTTTTGCACTCAGGTCTAAGTCTCATGGCCCTCTATCAGAATTTGGGAAGATTGGAGAAACTTAATTTTTCGCCCAAAAAAAAAACGTAAGGGGTACCACTGTCGTTTTTTTTTTCGGGCCTAATTTTTGAGTTTCGATATCTCAGCTCTGGAAGGGGCTAGAGCCTCCATTTTTGCACTCAGGTCTAAGTCTCATGGCCCTCTATCAGAATTTGGGAAGATTGGAGAAACTTAATTTTTCGCCCAAAAAAAAAAAACGTAAGGGGTACCACTGTCGTTTTTTTTTCGGGCCTAATTTTTGAGTTTCGATATCTCAGCTCTGGAAGGGGCTAGAGCCTCCATTTTTGCACTCAGGTCTAAGTCTCATGGCCCTCTATCAGAATTTGGGAAGATTGGAGAAACTTAATTTTTCGCCCAAAAAAAAAAAACGTAAGGGGTACCACTGTCGTTTTTTTTTCGGGCCTAATTTTTGAGTTTCGATATCTCAGCTCTGGAAGGGGCTAGAGCCTCCATTTTTGCACTCAGGTCTAAGTCTCATGGCCCTCTATCAGAATTTGGGAAGATTGGAGAAACTTAATTTTTCGCCCAAAAAAAAAAACGTAAGGGGTACCACTGTCGTTTTTTTTTCGGGCCTAATTTTTGAGTTTCGATATCTCAGCTCTGGAAGGGGCTAGAGCCTCCATTTTTGCACTCAGGTCTAAGTCTCATGGCCCTCTATCAGAATTTGGGAAGATTGGAGAAACTTAATTTTTCGCCCAAAAAAAAAAACGTAAGGGGTACCACTGTCGTTTTTTTTTCGGGCCTAATTTTTGAGTTTCGATATCTCAGCTCTGGAAGGGGCTAGAGCCTCCATTTTTGCACTCAGGTCTAAGTCTCATGGCCCTCTATCAGAATTTGGGAAGATTGGAGAAACTTAATTTTTCGCCCAAAAAAAAAAACGTAAGGGGTACCACTGTCGTTTTTTTTTTCGGGCCGAATTTTTGAGTTTCGATATCTCAGCTCTGGAAGGGGCTAGAGCCTCCATTTTTGCACTCAGGTCTAAGTCTCATGGCCCTCTATCAGAATTTGGGAAGATTGGAGAAACTTAATTTTTCGCCCAAAAAAAAAAACGTAAGGGGTACCACTGTCGTTTTTTTTTTCGGGCCGAATTTTTGAGTTTCGATATCTCAGCTCTGGAAGGGGCTAGAGCCTCCATTTTTGCACTCAGGTCTAAGTCTCATGGCCCTCTATCAGAATTTGGGAAGATTGGAGAAACTTAATTTTTCGCCCAAAAAAAAAACGTAAGGGGTACCACTGTCGTTTTTTTTTCGGGCCTAATTTTTGAGTTTCGATATCTCAGCTCTGGAAGGGGCTAGAGCCTCCATTTTTGCACTCAGGTCTAAGTCTCATGGCCCTCTATCAGAATTTGGGAAGATTGGAGAAACTTAATTTTTCGCCCAAAAAAAAAAACGTAAGGGGTACCACTGTCGTTTTTTTTTCGGGCCGAATTTTTGAGTTTCGATATCTCAGCTCTGGAAGGGGCTAGAGCCTCCATTTTTGCACTCAGGTCTAAGTCTCATGGCCCTCTATCAGAATTTGGGAAGATTGGAGAAACTTAATTTTTCGCCCAAAAAAAAAAACGTAAGGGGTACCACTGTCGTTTTTTTTTCGGGCCGAATTTTTGAGTTTCGATATCTCAGCTCTGGAAGGGGCTAGAGCCTCCATTTTTGCACTCAGGTCTAAGTCTCATGGCCCTCTATCAGAATTTGGGAAGATTGGAGAAACTTAATTTTTCGCCCAAAAAAAAAAACGTAAGGGGTACCACTGTCGTTTTTTTTTTCGGGCCGAATTTTTGAGTTTCGATATCTCAGCTCTGGAAGGGGCTAGAGCCTCCATTTTTGCACTCAGGTCTAAGTCTCATGGCCCTCTATCAGAATTTGGGAAGATTGGAGAAACTTAATTTTTCGCCAAAAAAAAAAACGTAAGGGGTACCACTGTCGTTTTTTTTTCGGGCCGAATTTTTGAGTTTCGATATCTCAGCTCTGGAAGGGGCTAGAGCCTCCATTTTTGCACTCAGGTCTAAGTCTCATGGCCCTCTATCAGAATTTGGGAAGATTGGAGAAACTTAATTTTTCGCCCAAAAAAAAAAACGTAAGGGGTACCACTGTCGTTTTTTTTTCGGGCCGAATTTTTGAGTTTCGATATCTCAGCTCTGGAAGGGGCTAGAGCCTCCATTTTTGCACTCAGGTCTAAGTCTCATGGCCCTCTATCAGAATTTGGGAAGATTGGAGAAACTTAATTTTTCGCCCAAAAAAAAAACGTAAGGGGTACCACTGTCGTTTTTTTTTCGGGCCGAATTTTTGAGTTTCGATATCTCAGCTCTGGAAGGGGCTAGAGCCTCCATTTTTGCACTCAGGTCTAAGTCTCATGGCCCTCTATCAGAATTTGGGAAGATTGGAGAAACTTAATTTTTCGCCCAAAAAAAAAACGTAAGGGGTACCACTGTCGTTTTTTTTTCGGGCCGAATTTTTGAGTTTCGATATCTCAGCTCTGGAAGGGGCTAGAGCCTCCATTTTTGCACTCAGGTCTAAGTCTCATGGCCCTCTATCAGAATTTGGGAAGATTGGAGAAACTTAATTTTTCGCCCAAAAAAAAAAACGTAAGGGGTACCACTGTCGTTTTTTTTTTCGGGCCGAATTTTTGAGTTTCGATATCTCAGCTCTGGAAGGGGCTAGAGCCTCCATTTTTGCACTCAGGTCTAAGTCTCATGGCCCTCTATCAGAATTTGGGAAGATTGGAGAAACTTAATTTTTCGCCCAAAAAAAAAACGTAAGGGGTACCACTGTCGTTTTTTTTTCGGGCCGAATTTTTGAGTTTCGATATCTCAGCTCTGGAAGGGGCTAGAGCCTCCATTTTTGCACTCAGGTCTAAGTCTCATGGCCCTCTATCAGAATTTGGGAAGATTGGAGAAACTTAATTTTTCGCCCAAAAAAAAAAACGTAAGGGGTACCACTGTCGTTTTTTTTTCGGGCCGAATTTTTGAGTTTCGATATCTCAGCTCTGGAAGGGGCTAGAGCCTCCATTTTTGCACTCAGGTCTAAGTCTCATGGCCCTCTATCAGAATTTGGGAAGATTGGAGAAACTTAATTTTTCGCCCAAAAAAAAAAACGTAAGGGGTACCACTGTCGTTTTTTTTTTCGGGCCGAATTTTTGAGTTTCGATATCTCAGCTCTGGAAGGGGCTAGAGCCTCCATTTTTGCACTCAGGTCTAAGTCTCATGGCCCTCTATCAGAATTTGGGAAGATTGGAGAAACTTAATTTTTCGCCAAAAAAAAAAACGTAAGGGGTACCACTGTCGTTTTTTTTTCGGGCCGAATTTTTGAGTTTCGATATCTCAGCTCTGGAAGGGGCTAGAGCCTCCATTTTTGCACTCAGGTCTAAGTCTCATGGCCCTCTATCAGAATTTGGGAAGATTGGAGAAACTTAATTTTTCGCCCAAAAAAAAAAACGTAAGGGGTACCACTGTCGTTTTTTTTTCGGGCCGAATTTTTGAGTTTCGATATCTCAGCTCTGGAAGGGGCTAGAGCCTCCATTTTTGCACTCAGGTCTAAGTCTCATGGCCCTCTATCAGAATTTGGGAAGATTGGAGAAACTTAATTTTTCGCCCAAAAAAAAAAACGTAAGGGGTACCACTGTCGTTTTTTTTTCGGGCCGAATTTTTGAGTTTCGATATCTCAGCTCTGGAAGGGGCTAGAGCCTCCATTTTTGCACTCAGGTCTAAGTCTCATGGCCCTCTATCAGAATTTGGGAAGATTGGAGAAACTTAATTTTTCGCCCCAAAAAAAAAACGTAAGGGGTACCACTGTCGTTTTTTTTTCGGGCCGAATTTTTGAGTTTCGATATCTCAGCTCTGGAAGGGGCTAGAGCCTCCATTTTTGCACTCAGGTCTAAGTCTCATGGCCCTCTATCAGAATTTGGGAAGATTGGAGAAACTTAATTTTTCGCCCAAAAAAAAAAACGTAAGGGGTACCACTGTCGTTTTTTTTTCGGGCCGAATTTTTGAGTTTCGATATCTCAGCTCTGGAAGGGGCTAGAGCCTCCATTTTTGCACTCAGGTCTAAGTCTCATGGCCCTCTATCAGAATTTGGGAAGATTGGAGAAACTTAATTTTTCGCCCAAAAAAAAAACGTAAGGGGTACCACTGTCGTTTTTTTTTCGGGCCGAATTTTTGAGTTTCGATATCTCAGCTCTGGAAGGGGCTAGAGCCTCCATTTTTGCACTCAGGTCTAAGTCTCATGGCCCTCTATCAGAATTTGGGAAGATTGGAGAAACTTAATTTTTCGCCCAAAAAAAAAACGTAAGGGGTACCACTGTCGTTTTTTTTTCGGGCCGAATTTTTGAGTTTCGATATCTCAGCTCTGGAAGGGGCTAGAGCCTCCATTTTTGCACTCAGGTCTAAGTCTCATGGCCCTCTATCAGAATTTGGGAAGATTGGAGAAACTTAATTTTTCGCCCAAAAAAAAAAACGTAAGGGGTACCACTGTCGTTTTTTTTTCGGGCCGAATTTTTGAGTTTCGATATCTCAGCTCTGGAAGGGGCTAGAGCCTCCATTTTTGCACTCAGGTCTAAGTCTCATGGCCCTCTATCAGAATTTGGGAAGATTGGAGAAACTTAATTTTTCGCCCAAAAAAAAAAACGTAAGGGGTACCACTGTCGTTTTTTTTTCGGGCCGAATTTTTGAGTTTCGATATCTCAGCTCTGGAAGGGGCTAGAGCCTCCATTTTTGCACTCAGGTCTAAGTCTCATGGCCCTCTATCAGAATTTGGGAAGATTGGAGAAACTTAATTTTTCGCCCAAAAAAAAAACGTAAGGGGTACCACTGTCGTTTTTTTTTTCGGGCCGAATTTTTGAGTTTCGATATCTCAGCTCTGGAAGGGGCTAGAGCCTCCATTTTTGCACTCAGGTCTAAGTCTCATGGCCCTCTATCAGAATTTGGGAAGATTGGAGAAACTTAATTTTTCGCCCAAAAAAAAAAACGTAAGGGGTACCACTGTCGTTTTTTTTTTCGGGCCGAATTTTTGAGTTTCGATATCTCAGCTCTGGAAGGGGCTAGAGCCTCCATTTTTGCACTCAGGTCTAAGTCTCATGGCCCTCTATCAGAATTTGGGAAGATTGGAGAAACTTAATTTTTCGCCCAAAAAAAAAAACGTAAGGGGTACCACTGTCGTTTTTTTTTCGGGCCGAATTTTTGAGTTTCGATATCTCAGCTCTGGAAGGGGCTAGAGCCTCCATTTTTGCACTCAGGTCTAAGTCTCATGGCCCTCTATCAGAATTTGGGAAGATTGGAGAAACTTAATTTTTCGCCCAAAAAAAAAAACGTAAGGGGTACCACTGTCGTTTTTTTTTCGGGCCGAATTTTTGAGTTTCGATATCTCAGCTCTGGAAGGGGCTAGAGCCTCCATTTTTGCACTCAGGTCTAAGTCTCATGGCCCTCTATCAGAATTTGGGAAGATTGGAGAAACTTAATTTTTCGCCCAAAAAAAAAACGTAAGGGGTACCACTGTCGTTTTTTTTTCGGGCCGAATTTTTGAGTTTCGATATCTCAGCTCTGGAAGGGGCTAGAGCCTCCATTTTTGCACTCAGGTCTAAGTCTCATGGCCCTCTATCAGAATTTGGGAAGATTGGAGAAACTTAATTTTTCGCCCAAAAAAAAAAACGTAAGGGGTACCACTGTCGTTTTTTTTTCGGGCCGAATTTTTGAGTTTCGATATCTCAGCTCTGGAAGGGGCTAGAGCCTCCATTTTTGCACTCAGGTCTAAGTCTCATGGCCCTCTATCAGAATTTGGGAAGATTGGAGAAACTTAATTTTTCGCCCAAAAAAAAAACGTAAGGGGTACCACTGTCGTTTTTTTTTCGGGCCGAATTTTTGAGTTTCGATATCTCAGCTCTGGAAGGGGCTAGAGCCTCCATTTTTGCACTCAGGTCTAAGTCTCATGGCCCTCTATCAGAATTTGGGAAGATTGGAGAAACTTAATTTTTCGCCCAAAAAAAAAAACGTAAGGGGTACCACTGTCGTTTTTTTTTCGGGCCGAATTTTTGAGTTTCGATATCTCAGCTCTGGAAGGGGCTAGAGCCTCCATTTTTGCACTCAGGTCTAAGTCTCATGGCCCTCTATCAGAATTTGGGAAGATTGGAGAAACTTAATTTTTCGCCCAAAAAAAAAACGTAAGGGGTACCACTGTCGTTTTTTTTTCGGGCCGAATTTTTGAGTTTCGATATCTCAGCTCTGGAAGGGGCTAGAGCCTCCATTTTTGCACTCAGGTCTAAGTCTCATGGCCCTCTATCAGAATTTGGGAAGATTGGAGAAACTTAATTTTTCGCCCAAAAAAAAAAACGTAAGGGGTACCACTGTCGTTTTTTTTTCGGGCCGAATTTTTGAGTTTCGATATCTCAGCTCTGGAAGGGGCTAGAGCCTCCATTTTTGCACTCAGGTCTAAGTCTCATGGCCCTCTATCAGAATTTGGGAAGATTGGAGAAACTTAATTTTTCGCCCAAAAAAAAAAACGTAAGGGGTACCACTGTCGTTTTTTTTTCGGGCCGAATTTTTGAGTTTCGATATCTCAGCTCTGGAAGGGGCTAGAGCCTCCATTTTTGCACTCAGGTCTAAGTCTCATGGCCCTCTATCAGAATTTGGGAAGATTGGAGAAACTTAATTTTTCGCCCAAAAAAAAAAACGTAAGGGGTACCACTGTCGTTTTTTTTTCGGGCCGAATTTTTGAGTTTCGATATCTCAGCTCTGGAAGGGGCTAGAGCCTCCATTTTTGCACTCAGGTCTAAGTCTCATGGCCCTCTATCAGAATTTGGGAAGATTGGAGAAACTTAATTTTTCGCCCAAAAAAAAAAACGTAAGGGGTACCACTGTCGTTTTTTTTTCGGGCCGAATTTTTGAGTTTCGATATCTCAGCTCTGGAAGGGGCTAGAGCCTCCATTTTTGCACTCAGGTCTAAGTCTCATGGCCCTCTATCAGAATTTGGGAAGATTGGAGAAACTTAATTTTTCGCCCAAAAAAAAAAACGTAAGGGGTACCACTGTCGTTTTTTTTTCGGGCCGAATTTTTGAGTTTCGATATCTCAGCTCTGGAAGGGGCTAGAGCCTCCATTTTTGCACTCAGGTCTAAGTCTCATGGCCCTCTATCAGAATTTGGGAAGATTGGAGAAACTTAATTTTTCGCCCAAAAAAAAAAACGTAAGGGGTACCACTGTCGTTTTTTTTTCGGGCCGAATTTTTGAGTTTCGATATCTCAGCTCTGGAAGGGGCTAGAGCCTCCATTTTTGCACTCAGGTCTAAGTCTCATGGCCCTCTATCAGAATTTGGGAAGATTGGAGAAACTTAATTTTTCGCCCAAAAAAAAAAACGTAAGGGGTACCACTGTCGTTTTTTTTTCGGGCCGAATTTTTGAGTTTCGATATCTCAGCTCTGGAAGGGGCTAGAGCCTCCATTTTTGCACTCAGGTCTAAGTCTCATGGCCCTCTATCAGAATTTGGGAAGATTGGAGAAACTTAATTTTTCGCCCAAAAAAAAAACGTAAGGGGTACCACTGTCGTTTTTTTTTCGGGCCGAATTTTTGAGTTTCGATATCTCAGCTCTGGAAGGGGCTAGAGCCTCCATTTTTGCACTCAGGTCTAAGTCTCATGGCCCTCTATCAGAATTTGGGAAGATTGGAGAAACTTAATTTTTCGCCCAAAAAAAAAACGTAAGGGGTACCACTGTCGTTTTTTTTTCGGGCCGAATTTTTGAGTTTCGATATCTCAGCTCTGGAAGGGGCTAGAGCCTCCATTTTTGCACTCAGGTCTAAGTCTCATGGCCCTCTATCAGAATTTGGGAAGATTGGAGAAACTTAATTTTTCGCCCAAAAAAAAAAACGTAAGGGGTACCACTGTCGTTTTTTTTTCGGGCCGAATTTTTGAGTTTCGATATCTCAGCTCTGGAAGGGGCTAGAGCCTCCATTTTTGCACTCAGGTCTAAGTCTCATGGCCCTCTATCAGAATTTGGGAAGATTGGAGAAACTTAATTTTTCGCCCAAAAAAAAAAACGTAAGGGGTACCACTGTCGTTTTTTTTTCGGGCCGAATTTTTGAGTTTCGATATCTCAGCTCTGGAAGGGGCTAGAGCCTCCATTTTTGCACTCAGGTCTAAGTCTCATGGCCCTCTATCAGAATTTGGGAAGATTGGAGAAACTTAATTTTTCGCCCAAAAAAAAAACGTAAGGGGTACCACTGTCGTTTTTTTTTTCGGGCCGAATTTTTGAGTTTCGATATCTCAGCTCTGGAAGGGGCTAGAGCCTCCATTTTTGCACTCAGGTCTAAGTCTCATGGCCCTCTATCAGAATTTGGGAAGATTGGAGAAACTTAATTTTTCGCCCAAAAAAAAAAACGTAAGGGGTACCACTGTCGTTTTTTTTTCGGGCCGAATTTTTGAGTTTCGATATCTCAGCTCTGGAAGGGGCTAGAGCCTCCATTTTTGCACTCAGGTCTAAGTCTCATGGCCCTCTATCAGAATTTGGGAAGATTGGAGAAACTTAATTTTTCGCCAAAAAAAAAAACGTAAGGGGTACCACTGTCGTTTTTTTTTCGGGCCGAATTTTTGAGTTTCGATATCTCAGCTCTGGAAGGGGCTAGAGCCTCCATTTTTGCACTCAGGTCTAAGTCTCATGGCCCTCTATCAGAATTTGGGAAGATTGGAGAAACTTAATTTTTCGCCCAAAAAAAAAAACGTAAGGGGTACCACTGTCGTTTTTTTTTCGGGCCGAATTTTTGAGTTTCGATATCTCAGCTCTGGAAGGGGCTAGAGCCTCCATTTTTGCACTCAGGTCTAAGTCTCATGGCCCTCTATCAGAATTTGGGAAGATTGGAGAAACTTAATTTTTCGCCCAAAAAAAAAACGTAAGGGGTACCACTGTCGTTTTTTTTTCGGGCCGAATTTTTGAGTTTCGATATCTCAGCTCTGGAAGGGGCTAGAGCCTCCATTTTTGCACTCAGGTCTAAGTCTCATGGCCCTCTATCAGAATTTGGGAAGATTGGAGAAACTTAATTTTTCGCCCAAAAAAAAAACGTAAGGGGTACCACTGTCGTTTTTTTTTTCGGGCCGAATTTTTGAGTTTCGATATCTCAGCTCTGGAAGGGGCTAGAGCCTCCATTTTTGCACTCAGGTCTAAGTCTCATGGCCCTCTATCAGAATTTGGGAAGATTGGAGAAACTTAATTTTTCGCCAAAAAAAAAAACGTAAGGGGTACCACTGTCGTTTTTTTTTTCGGGCCGAATTTTTGAGTTTCGATATCTCAGCTCTGGAAGGGGCTAGAGCCTCCATTTTTGCACTCAGGTCTAAGTCTCATGGCCCTCTATCAGAATTTGGGAAGATTGGAGAAACTTAATTTTTCGCCCAAAAAAAAAAACGTAAGGGGTACCACTGTCGTTTTTTTTTCGGGCCGAATTTTTGAGTTTCGATATCTCAGCTCTGGAAGGGGCTAGAGCCTCCATTTTTGCACTCAGGTCTAAGTCTCATGGCCCTCTATCAGAATTTGGGAAGATTGGAGAAACTTAATTTTTCGCCCAAAAAAAAAACGTAAGGGGTACCACTGTCGTTTTTTTTTCGGGCCGAATTTTTGAGTTTCGATATCTCAGCTCTGGAAGGGGCTAGAGCCTCCATTTTTGCACTCAGGTCTAAGTCTCATGGCCCTCTATCAGAATTTGGGAAGATTGGAGAAACTTAATTTTTCGCCCAAAAAAAAAAACGTAAGGGGTACCACTGTCGTTTTTTTTTCGGGCCGAATTTTTGAGTTTCGATATCTCAGCTCTGGAAGGGGCTAGAGCCTCCATTTTTGCACTCAGGTCTAAGTCTCATGGCCCTCTATCAGAATTTGGGAAGATTGGAGAAACTTAATTTTTCGCCCAAAAAAAAAAACGTAAGGGGTACCACTGTCGTTTTTTTTTCGGGCCGAATTTTTGAGTTTCGATATCTCAGCTCTGGAAGGGGCTAGAGCCTCCATTTTTGCACTCAGGTCTAAGTCTCATGGCCCTCTATCAGAATTTGGGAAGATTGGAGAAACTTAATTTTTCGCCCAAAAAAAAAAACGTAAGGGGTACCACTGTCGTTTTTTTTTCGGGCCGAATTTTTGAGTTTCGATATCTCAGCTCTGGAAGGGGCTAGAGCCTCCATTTTTGCACTCAGGTCTAAGTCTCATGGCCCTCTATCAGAATTTGGGAAGATTGGAGAAACTTAATTTTTCGCCCAAAAAAAAAAACGTAAGGGGTACCACTGTCGTTTTTTTTTCGGGCCGAATTTTTGAGTTTCGATATCTCAGCTCTGGAAGGGGCTAGAGCCTCCATTTTTGCACTCAGGTCTAAGTCTCATGGCCCTCTATCAGAATTTGGGAAGATTGGAGAAACTTAATTTTTCGCCAAAAAAAAAAACGTAAGGGGTACCACTGTCGTTTTTTTTTCGGGCCGAATTTTTGAGTTTCGATATCTCAGCTCTGGAAGGGGCTAGAGCCTCCATTTTTGCACTCAGGTCTAAGTCTCATGGCCCTCTATCAGAATTTGGGAAGATTGGAGAAACTTAATTTTTCGCCCAAAAAAAAAAACGTAAGGGGTACCACTGTCGTTTTTTTTTCGGGCCGAATTTTTGAGTTTCGATATCTCAGCTCTGGAAGGGGCTAGAGCCTCCATTTTTGCACTCAGGTCTAAGTCTCATGGCCCTCTATCAGAATTTGGGAAGATTGGAGAAACTTAATTTTTCGCCCAAAAAAAAAAACGTAAGGGGTACCACTGTCGTTTTTTTTTCGGGCCGAATTTTTGAGTTTCGATATCTCAGCTCTGGAAGGGGCTAGAGCCTCCATTTTTGCACTCAGGTCTAAGTCTCATGGCCCTCTATCAGAATTTGGGAAGATTGGAGAAACTTAATTTTTCGCCCAAAAAAAAAAACGTAAGGGGTACCACTGTCGTTTTTTTTTTCGGGCCGAATTTTTGAGTTTCGATATCTCAGCTCTGGAAGGGGCTAGAGCCTCCATTTTTGCACTCAGGTCTAAGTCTCATGGCCCTCTATCAGAATTTGGGAAGATTGGAGAAACTTAATTTTTCGCCCAAAAAAAAAAACGTAAGGGGTACCACTGTCGTTTTTTTTTCGGGCCGAATTTTTGAGTTTCGATATCTCAGCTCTGGAAGGGGCTAGAGCCTCCATTTTTGCACTCAGGTCTAAGTCTCATGGCCCTCTATCAGAATTTGGGAAGATTGGAGAAACTTAATTTTTCGCCCAAAAAAAAAAACGTAAGGGGTACCACTGTCGTTTTTTTTTCGGGCCGAATTTTTGAGTTTCGATATCTCAGCTCTGGAAGGGGCTAGAGCCTCCATTTTTGCACTCAGGTCTAAGTCTCATGGCCCTCTATCAGAATTTGGGAAGATTGGAGAAACTTAATTTTTCGCCCAAAAAAAAAACGTAAGGGGTACCACTGTCGTTTTTTTTTCGGGCCGAATTTTTGAGTTTCGATATCTCAGCTCTGGAAGGGGCTAGAGCCTCCATTTTTGCACTCAGGTCTAAGTCTCATGGCCCTCTATCAGAATTTGGGAAGATTGGAGAAACTTAATTTTTCGCCCAAAAAAAAAACGTAAGGGGTACCACTGTCGTTTTTTTTTCGGGCCGAATTTTTGAGTTTCGATATCTCAGCTCTGGAAGGGGCTAGAGCCTCCATTTTTGCACTCAGGTCTAAGTCTCATGGCCCTCTATCAGAATTTGGGAAGATTGGAGAAACTTAATTTTTCGCCCAAAAAAAAAACGTAAGGGGTACCACTGTCGTTTTTTTTTCGGGCCGAATTTTTGAGTTTCGATATCTCAGCTCTGGAAGGGGCTAGAGCCTCCATTTTTGCACTCAGGTCTAAGTCTCATGGCCCTCTATCAGAATTTGGGAAGATTGGAGAAACTTAATTTTTCGCCCAAAAAAAAAAACGTAAGGGGTACCACTGTCGTTTTTTTTTCGGGCCGAATTTTTGAGTTTCGATATCTCAGCTCTGGAAGGGGCTAGAGCCTCCATTTTTGCACTCAGGTCTAAGTCTCATGGCCCTCTATCAGAATTTGGGAAGATTGGAGAAACTTAATTTTTCGCCCAAAAAAAAAAACGTAAGGGGTACCACTGTCGTTTTTTTTTCGGGCCGAATTTTTGAGTTTCGATATCTCAGCTCTGGAAGGGGCTAGAGCCTCCATTTTTGCACTCAGGTCTAAGTCTCATGGCCCTCTATCAGAATTTGGGAAGATTGGAGAAACTTAATTTTTCGCCAAAAAAAAAAACGTAAGGGGTACCACTGTCGTTTTTTTTTCGGGCCGAATTTTTGAGTTTCGATATCTCAGCTCTGGAAGGGGCTAGAGCCTCCATTTTTGCACTCAGGTCTAAGTCTCATGGCCCTCTATCAGAATTTGGGAAGATTGGAGAAACTTAATTTTTCGCCCAAAAAAAAAAACGTAAGGGGTACCACTGTCGTTTTTTTTTCGGGCCGAATTTTTGAGTTTCGATATCTCAGCTCTGGAAGGGGCTAGAGCCTCCATTTTTGCACTCAGGTCTAAGTCTCATGGCCCTCTATCAGAATTTGGGAAGATTGGAGAAACTTAATTTTTCGCCCAAAAAAAAAACGTAAGGGGTACCACTGTCGTTTTTTTTTCGGGCCGAATTTTTGAGTTTCGATATCTCAGCTCTGGAAGGGGCTAGAGCCTCCATTTTTGCACTCAGGTCTAAGTCTCATGGCCCTCTATCAGAATTTGGGAAGATTGGAGAAACTTAATTTTTCGCCCAAAAAAAAAACGTAAGGGGTACCACTGTCGTTTTTTTTTCGGGCCGAATTTTTGAGTTTCGATATCTCAGCTCTGGAAGGGGCTAGAGCCTCCATTTTTGCACTCAGGTCTAAGTCTCATGGCCCTCTATCAGAATTTGGGAAGATTGGAGAAACTTAATTTTTCGCCCAAAAAAAAAACGTAAGGGGTACCACTGTCGTTTTTTTTTCGGGCCGAATTTTTGAGTTTCGATATCTCAGCTCTGGAAGGGGCTAGAGCCTCCATTTTTGCACTCAGGTCTAAGTCTCATGGCCCTCTATCAGAATTTGGGAAGATTGGAGAAACTTAATTTTTCGCCCAAAAAAAAAACGTAAGGGGTACCACTGTCGTTTTTTTTTCGGGCCGAATTTTTGAGTTTCGATATCTCAGCTCTGGAAGGGGCTAGAGCCTCCATTTTTGCACTCAGGTCTAAGTCTCATGGCCCTCTATCAGAATTTGGGAAGATTGGAGAAACTTAATTTTTCGCCCAAAAAAAAAAACGTAAGGGGTACCACTGTCGTTTTTTTTTCGGGCCGAATTTTTGAGTTTCGATATCTCAGCTCTGGAAGGGGCTAGAGCCTCCATTTTTGCACTCAGGTCTAAGTCTCATGGCCCTCTATCAGAATTTGGGAAGATTGGAGAAACTTAATTTTTCGCCCAAAAAAAAAAACGTAAGGGGTACCACTGTCGTTTTTTTTTCGGGCCGAATTTTTGAGTTTCGATATCTCAGCTCTGGAAGGGGCTAGAGCCTCCATTTTTGCACTCAGGTCTAAGTCTCATGGCCCTCTATCAGAATTTGGGAAGATTGGAGAAACTTAATTTTTCGCCCAAAAAAAAAAACGTAAGGGGTACCACTGTCGTTTTTTTTTCGGGCCGAATTTTTGAGTTTCGATATCTCAGCTCTGGAAGGGGCTAGAGCCTCCATTTTTGCACTCAGGTCTAAGTCTCATGGCCCTCTATCAGAATTTGGGAAGATTGGAGAAACTTAATTTTTCGCCCAAAAAAAAAACGTAAGGGGTACCACTGTCGTTTTTTTTTTCGGGCCGAATTTTTGAGTTTCGATATCTCAGCTCTGGAAGGGGCTAGAGCCTCCATTTTTGCACTCAGGTCTAAGTCTCATGGCCCTCTATCAGAATTTGGGAAGATTGGAGAAACTTAATTTTTCGCCCAAAAAAAAAACGTAAGGGGTACCACTGTCGTTTTTTTTTCGGGCCGAATTTTTGAGTTTCGATATCTCAGCTCTGGAAGGGGCTAGAGCCTCCATTTTTGCACTCAGGTCTAAGTCTCATGGCCCTCTATCAGAATTTGGGAAGATTGGAGAAACTTAATTTTTCGCCCAAAAAAAAAAACGTAAGGGGTACCACTGTCGTTTTTTTTTCGGGCCGAATTTTTGAGTTTCGATATCTCAGCTCTGGAAGGGGCTAGAGCCTCCATTTTTGCACTCAGGTCTAAGTCTCATGGCCCTCTATCAGAATTTGGGAAGATTGGAGAAACTTAATTTTTCGCCCAAAAAAAAAACGTAAGGGGTACCACTGTCGTTTTTTTTTCGGGCCGAATTTTTGAGTTTCGATATCTCAGCTCTGGAAGGGGCTAGAGCCTCCATTTTTGCACTCAGGTCTAAGTCTCATGGCCCTCTATCAGAATTTGGGAAGATTGGAGAAACTTAATTTTTCGCCCAAAAAAAAAAACGTAAGGGGTACCACTGTCGTTTTTTTTTCGGGCCGAATTTTTGAGTTTCGATATCTCAGCTCTGGAAGGGGCTAGAGCCTCCATTTTTGCACTCAGGTCTAAGTCTCATGGCCCTCTATCAGAATTTGGGAAGATTGGAGAAACTTAATTTTTCGCCCAAAAAAAAAACGTAAGGGGTACCACTGTCGTTTTTTTTTCGGGCCGAATTTTTGAGTTTCGATATCTCAGCTCTGGAAGGGGCTAGAGCCTCCATTTTTGCACTCAGGTCTAAGTCTCATGGCCCTCTATCAGAATTTGGGAAGATTGGAGAAACTTAATTTTTCGCCCAAAAAAAAAACGTAAGGGGTACCACTGTCGTTTTTTTTTCGGGCCGAATTTTTGAGTTTCGATATCTCAGCTCTGGAAGGGGCTAGAGCCTCCATTTTTGCACTCAGGTCTAAGTCTCATGGCCCTCTATCAGAATTTGGGAAGATTGGAGAAACTTAATTTTTCGCCCAAAAAAAAAACGTAAGGGGTACCACTGTCGTTTTTTTTTCGGGCCGAATTTTTGAGTTTCGATATCTCAGCTCTGGAAGGGGCTAGAGCCTCCATTTTTGCACTCAGGTCTAAGTCTCATGGCCCTCTATCAGAATTTGGGAAGATTGGAGAAACTTAATTTTTCGCCCAAAAAAAAAACGTAAGGGGTACCACTGTCGTTTTTTTTTTCGGGCCGAATTTTTGAGTTTCGATATCTCAGCTCTGGAAGGGGCTAGAGCCTCCATTTTTGCACTCAGGTCTAAGTCTCATGGCCCTCTATCAGAATTTGGGAAGATTGGAGAAACTTAATTTTTCGCCCAAAAAAAAACGACAGTGGTACCCCTTACGTTTTTTTTTTGGGCGAAAAATTAAGTTTCTCCAATCTTCCCAAATTCTGGATAGAGGGCCATGAGACTTAGACCTGAGTGCAAAAATGGAGGCTCTAGCCCCTTCCAGAGCTGAGATATCGAAACTCAAAAATTCGGCCCGAAAAAAAAACGACAGTGGTACCCTTACGTTTTTTTTTGGGCGAAAAATTAAGTTTCTCCAATCTTCCCAAATTCTGATAGAGGGCCATGAGACTTAGACCTGAGTGCAAAAATGGAGGCTCTAGCCCCTTCCAGAGCTGAGATATCGAAACTCAAAAATTCGGCCCGAAAAAAAAACGACAGTGGTACCCCTTACGTTTTTTTTTTTGGGCGAAAAATTAAGTTTCTCCAATCTTCCCAAATTCTGATAGAGGGCCATGAGACTTAGACCTGAGTGCAAAAATGGAGGCTCTAGCCCCTTCCAGAGCTGAGATATCGAAACTCAAAAATTCGGCCCGAAAAAAAAACGACAGTGGTACCCCTTACGTTTTTTTTTTTGGGCGAAAAATTAAGTTTCTCCAATCTTCCCAAATTCTGATAGAGGGCCATGAGACTTAGACCTGAGTGCAAAAATGGAGGCTCTAGCCCCTTCCAGAGCTGAGATATCGAAACTCAAAAATTCGGCCCGAAAAAAAAAACGACAGTGGTACCCCTTACGTTTTTTTTTTGGGCGAAAAATTAAGTTTCTCCAATCTTCCCAAATTCTGATAGAGGGCCATGAGACTTAGACCTGAGTGCAAAAATGGAGGCTCTAGCCCCTTCCAGAGCTGAGATATCGAAACTCAAAAATTCGGCCCGAAAAAAAAACGACAGTGGTACCCCTTACGTTTTTTTTTTTGGGCGAAAAATTAAGTTTCTCCAATCTTCCCAAATTCTGATAGAGGGCCATGAGACTTAGACCTGAGTGCAAAAATGGAGGCTCTAGCCCCTTCCAGAGCTGAGATATCGAAACTCAAAAATTCGGCCCGAAAAAAAAACGACAGTGGTACCCCTTACGTTTTTTTTTTGGGCGAAAAATTAAGTTTCTCCAATCTTCCCAAATTCTGATAGAGGGCCATGAGACTTAGACCTGAGTGCAAAAATGGAGGCTCTAGCCCCTTCCAGAGCTGAGATATCGAAACTCAAAAATTCGGCCCGAAAAAAAAACGACAGTGGTACCCCTTACGTTTTTTTTTGGGCGAAAAATTAAGTTTCTCCAATCTTCCCAAATTCTGATAGAGGGCCATGAGACTTAGACCTGAGTGCAAAAATGGAGGCTCTAGCCCCTTCCAGAGCTGAGATATCGAAACTCAAAAATTCGGCCCGAAAAAAAAACGACAGTGGTACCCCTTACGTTTTTTTTTTTGGGCGAAAAATTAAGTTTCTCCAATCTTCCCAAATTCTGATAGAGGGCCATGAGACTTAGACCTGAGTGCAAAAATGGAGGCTCTAGCCCCTTCCAGAGCTGAGATATCGAAACTCAAAAATTCGGCCCGAAAAAAAAAACGACAGTGGTACCCCTTACGTTTTTTTTTTGGGCGAAAAATTAAGTTTCTCCAATCTTCCCAAATTCTGATAGAGGGCCATGAGACTTAGACCTGAGTGCAAAAATGGAGGCTCTAGCCCCTTCCAGAGCTGAGATATCGAAACTCAAAAATTCGGCCCGAAAAAAAAACGACAGTGGTACCCCTTACGTTTTTTTTTTGGGCGAAAAATTAAGTTTCTCCAATCTTCCCAAATTCTGATAGAGGGCCATGAGACTTAGACCTGAGTGCAAAAATGGAGGCTCTAGCCCCTTCCAGAGCTGAGATATCGAAACTCAAAAATTCGGCCCGAAAAAAAAACGACAGTGGTACCCCTTACGTTTTTTTTTTTTGGGCGAAAAATTAAGTTTCTCCAATCTTCCCAAATTCTGATAGAGGGCCATGAGACTTAGACCTGAGTGCAAAAATGGAGGCTCTAGCCCCTTCCAGAGCTGAGATATCGAAACTCAAAAATTCGGCCGAAAAAAAAACGACAGTGGTACCCCTTACGTTTTTTTTTTGGGCGAAAAATTAAGTTTCTCCAATCTTCCAAATTCTGATAGAGGGCCATGAGACTTAGACCTGAGTGCAAAAATGGAGGCTCTAGCCCCTTCCAGAGCTGAGATATCGAAACTCAAAAATTCGGCCCGAAAAAAAAAACGACAGTGGTACCCCTTACGTTTTTTTTTTTGGGCGAAAAATTAAGTTTCTCCAATCTTCCCAAATTCTGATAGAGGGCCATGAGACTTAGACCTGAGTGCAAAAATGGAGGCTCTAGCCCCTTCCAGAGCTGAGATATCGAAACTCAAAAATTCGGCCCGAAAAAAAAACGACAGTGGTACCCCTTACGTTTTTTTTTTTGGGCGAAAAATTAAGTTTCTCCAATCTTCCCAAATTCTGATAGAGGGCCATGAGACTTAGACCTGAGTGCAAAAATGGAGGCTCTAGCCCCTTCCAGAGCTGAGATATCGAAACTCAAAAATTCGGCCCGAAAAAAAAAACGACAGTGGTACCCCTTACGTTTTTTTTTTGGGCGAAAAATTAAGTTTCTCCAATCTTCCCAAATTCTGATAGAGGGCCATGAGACTTAGACCTGAGTGCAAAAATGGAGGCTCTAGCCCCTTCCAGAGCTGAGATATCGAAACTCAAAAATTCGGCCCGAAAAAAAAACGACAGTGGTACCCCTTACGTTTTTTTTTTTGGGCGAAAAATTAAGTTTCTCCAATCTTCCCAAATTCTGATAGAGGGCCATGAGACTTAGACCTGAGTGCAAAAATGGAGGCTCTAGCCCCTTCCAGAGCTGAGATATCGAAACTCAAAAATTCGGCCCGAAAAAAAAAACGACAGTGGTACCCCTTACGTTTTTTTTTTGGGCGAAAAATTAAGTTTCTCCAATCTTCCCAAATTCTGATAGAGGCCATGAGACTTAGACCTGAGTGCAAAAATGGAGGCTCTAGCCCCTTCCAGAGCTGAGATATCGAAACTCAAAAATTCGGCCCGAAAAAAAAACGACAGTGGTACCCCTTACGTTTTTTTTTTTGGGCGAAAAATTAAGTTTCTCCAATCTTCCCAAATTCTGATAGAGGGCCATGAGACTTAGACCTGAGTGCAAAAATGGAGGCTCTAGCCCCTTCCAGAGCTGAGATATCGAAACTCAAAAATTCGGCCCGAAAAAAAAACGACAGTGGTACCCCTTACGTTTTTTTTTTGGGGCGAAAAATTAAGTTTCTCCAATCTTCCAAATTCTGATAGAGGGCCATGAGACTTAGACCTGAGTGCAAAAATGGAGGCTCTAGCCCCTTCCAGAGCTGAGATATCGAAACTCAAAAATTCGGCCCGAAAAAAAAAACGACAGTGGTACCCCTTACGTTTTTTTTTTGGGCGAAAAATTAAGTTTCTCCAATCTTCCCAAATTCTGATAGAGGGCCATGAGACTTAGACCTGAGTGCAAAAATGGAGGCTCTAGCCCCTTCCAGAGCTGAGATATCGAAACTCAAAAATTCGGCCCGAAAAAAAAACGACAGTGGTACCCCTTACGTTTTTTTTTTTGGGCGAAAAATTAAGTTTCTCCAATCTTCCCAAATTCTGATAGAGGGCCATGAGACTTAGACCTGAGTGCAAAAATGGAGGCTCTAGCCCCTTCCAGAGCTGAGATATCGAAACTCAAAAATTCGGCCCGAAAAAAAAAACGACAGTGGTACCCCTTACGTTTTTTTTTTTGGGCGAAAAATTAAGTTTCTCCAATCTTCCCAAATTCTGATAGAGGGCCATGAGACTTAGACCTGAGTGCAAAAATGGAGGCTCTAGCCCCTTCCAGAGCTGAGATATCGAAACTCAAAAATTCGGCCCGAAAAAAAAAAACGACAGTGGTACCCCTTACGTTTTTTTTTTGGGCGAAAAATTAAGTTTCTCCAATCTTCCCAAATTCTGATAGAGGGCCATGAGACTTAGACCTGAGTGCAAAAATGGAGGCTCTAGCCCCTTCCAGAGCTGAGATATCGAAACTCAAAAATTCGGCCCGAAAAAAAAAACGACAGTGGTACCCCTTACGTTTTTTTTTTGGGCGAAAAATTAAGTTTCTCCAATCTTCCCAAATTCTGATAGAGGGCCATGAGACTTAGACCTGAGTGCAAAAATGGAGGCTCTAGCCCCTTCCAGAGCTGAGATATCGAAACTCAAAAATTCGGCCCGAAAAAAAAACGACAGTGGTACCCCTTACGTTTTTTTTTTTGGGCGAAAAATTAAGTTTCTCCAATCTTCCCAAATTCTGATAGAGGGCCATGAGACTTAGACCTGAGTGCAAAAATGGAGGCTCTAGCCCCTTCCAGAGCTGAGATATCGAAACTCAAAAATTCGGCCCGAAAAAAAAAACGACAGTGGTACCCCTTACGTTTTTTTTTTTGGGCGAAAAATTAAGTTTCTCCAATCTTCCCAAATTCTGATAGAGGGCCATGAGACTTAGACCTGAGTGCAAAAATGGAGGCTCTAGCCCCTTCCAGAGCTGAGATATCGAAACTCAAAAATTCGGCCCGAAAAAAAAAACGACAGTGGTACCCCTTACGTTTTTTTTTTGGGCGAAAAATTAAGTTTCTCCAATCTTCCCAAATTCTGATAGAGGGCCATGAGACTTAGACCTGAGTGCAAAAATGGAGGCTCTAGCCCCTTCCAGAGCTGAGATATCGAAACTCAAAAATTCGGCCCGAAAAAAAAACGACAGTGGTACCCCTTACGTTTTTTTTTTGGGCGAAAAATTAAGTTTCTCCAATCTTCCCAAATTCTGATAGAGGGCCATGAGACTTAGACCTGAGTGCAAAAATGGAGGCTCTAGCCCCTTCCAGAGCTGAGATATCGAAACTCAAAAATTCGGCCCGAAAAAAAAAACGACAGTGGTACCCCTTACGTTTTTTTTTTGGGCGAAAAATTAAGTTTCTCCAATCTTCCCAAATTCTGATAGAGGGCCATGAGACTTAGACCTGAGTGCAAAAATGGAGGCTCTAGCCCCTTCCAGAGCTGAGATATCGAAACTCAAAAATTCGGCCCGAAAAAAAAAACGACAGTGGTACCCCTTACGTTTTTTTTTTTGGGCGAAAAATTAAGTTTCTCCAATCTTCCCAAATTCTGATAGAGGGCCATGAGACTTAGACCTGAGTGCAAAAATGGAGGCTCTAGCCCCTTCCAGAGCTGAGATATCGAAACTCAAAAATTCGGCCCGAAAAAAAAACGACAGTGGTACCCCTTACGTTTTTTTTTTTTGGGCGAAAAATTAAGTTTCTCCAATCTTCCCAAATTCTGATAGAGGGCCATGAGACTTAGACCTGAGTGCAAAAATGGAGGCTCTAGCCCCTTCCAGAGCTGAGATATCGAAACTCAAAAATTCGGCCCGAAAAAAAAACGACAGTGGTACCCCTTACGTTTTTTTTTTTTGGGCGAAAAATTAAGTTTCTCCAATCTTCCCAAATTCTGATAGAGGGCCATGAGACTTAGACCTGAGTGCAAAAATGGAGGCTCTAGCCCCTTCCAGAGCTGAGATATCGAAACTCAAAAATTCGGCCCGAAAAAAAAAACGACAGTGGTACCCCTTACGTTTTTTTTTGGGCGAAAAATTAAGTTTCTCCAATCTTCCCAAATTCTGATAGAGGGCCATGAGACTTAGACCTGAGTGCAAAAATGGAGGCTCTAGCCCCTTCCAGAGCTGAGATATCGAAACTCAAAAATTCGGCCCGAAAAAAAAACGACAGTGGTACCCCTTACGTTTTTTTTTTGGGCGAAAAATTAAGTTTCTCCAATCTTCCCAAATTCTGATAGAGGGCCATGAGACTTAGACCTGAGTGCAAAAATGGAGGCTCTAGCCCCTTCCAGAGCTGAGATATCGAAACTCAAAAATTCGGCCCGAAAAAAAAACGACAGTGGTACCCCTTACGTTTTTTTTTTGGGCGAAAAATTAAGTTTCTCCAATCTTCCCAAATTCTGATAGAGGGCCATGAGACTTAGACCTGAGTGCAAAAATGGAGGCTCTAGCCCCTTCCAGAGCTGAGATATCGAAACTCAAAAATTCGGCCCGAAAAAAAAACGACAGTGGTACCCCTTACGTTTTTTTTTTTGGGCGAAAAATTAAGTTTCTCCAATCTTCCCAAAACTCTGGATTCTGATAGAGGGCCATGAGACTTAGACCTGAGTGCAAAAATGGAGGCTCTAGCCCCTTCCAGAGCTGAGATATCGAAACTCAAAAATTCGGCCCGAAAAAAAAAACGACAGTGGTACCCCTTACGTTTTTTTTTTGGGCGAAAAATTAAGTTTCTCCAATCTTCCCAAATTCTGATAGAGGGCCATGAGACTTAGACCTGAGTGCAAAAATGGAGGCTCTAGCCCCTTCCAGAGCTGAGATATCGAAACTCAAAAATTCGGCCCGAAAAAAAAAACGACAGTGGTACCCCTTACGTTTTTTTTTGGGCGAAAAATTAAGTTTCTCCAATCTTCCCAAATTCTGATAGAGGGCCATGAGACTTAGACCTGAGTGCAAAAATGGAGGCTCTAGCCCCTTCCAGAGCTGAGATATCGAAACTCAAAAATTCGGCCCGAAAAAAAAAACGACAGTGGTACCCCTTACGTTTTTTTTTTTGGGCGAAAAATTAAGTTTCTCCAATCTTCCCAAATTCTGATAGAGGGCCATGAGACTTAGACCTGAGTGCAAAAATGGAGGCTCTAGCCCCTTCCAGAGCTGAGATATCGAAACTCAAAAATTCGGCCCGAAAAAAAAAACGACAGTGGTACCCCTTACGTTTTTTTTTTGGGCGAAAAATTAAGTTTCTCCAATCTTCCCAAATTCTGATAGAGGGCCATGAGACTTAGACCTGAGTGCAAAAATGGAGGCTCTAGCCCCTTCCAGAGCTGAGATATCGAAACTCAAAAATTCGGCCCGAAAAAAAAACGACAGTGGTACCCCTTACGTTTTTTTTTTTGGGGCGAAAAATTAAGTTTCTCCAATCTTCCCAAATTCTGATAGAGGGCCATGAGACTTAGACCTGAGTGCAAAAATGGAGGCTCTAGCCCCTTCCAGAGCTGAGATATCGAAACTCAAAAATTCGGCCCGAAAAAAAAAACGACAGTGGTACCCCTTACGTTTTTTTTTTTTGGGCGAAAAATTAAGTTTCTCCAATCTTCCCAAAACTCTGGATTCTGATAGAGGGCCATGAGACTTAGACCTGAGTGCAAAAATGGAGGCTCTAGCCCCTTCCAGAGCTGAGATATCGAAACTCAAAAATTCGGCCCGAAAAAAAAACGACAGTGGTACCCCTTACGTTTTTTTTTTGGGCGAAAAATTAAGTTTCTCCAATCTTCCCAAATTCTGATAGAGGGCCATGAGACTTAGACCTGAGTGCAAAAATGGAGGCTCTAGCCCCTTCCAGAGCTGAGATATCGAAACTCAAAAATTCGGCCCGAAAAAAAAAACGACAGTGGTACCCCTTACGTTTTTTTTTTTGGGCGAAAAATTAAGTTTCTCCAATCTTCCCAAATTCTGATAGAGGGCCATGAGACTTAGACCTGAGTGCAAAAATGGAGGCTCTAGCCCCTTCCAGAGCTGAGATATCGAAACTCAAAAATTCGGCCCGAAAAAAAAACGACAGTGGTACCCCTTACGTTTTTTTTTTTGGGCGAAAAATTAAGTTTCTCCAATCTTCCCAAATTCTGATAGAGGGCCATGAGACTTAGACCTGAGTGCAAAAATGGAGGCTCTAGCCCCTTCCAGAGCTGAGATATCGAAACTCAAAAATTCGGCCCGAAAAAAAAACGACAGTGGTACCCCTTACGTTTTTTTTTTGGGCGAAAAATTAAGTTTCTCCAATCTTCCCAAATTCTGATAGAGGGCCATGAGATTCTGATAGAGGGCCATGAGACTTAGACCTGAGTGCAAAATGGAGGCTCTAGCCCCTTCCAGAGCTGAGATATCGAAACTCAAAAATTCGCCCGAAAAAAAAAACGACAGTGGTACCCCTTACGTTTTTTTTTTTGGGCGAAAAATTAAGTTTCTCCAATCTTCCCAAATTCTGATAGAGGGCCATGAGACTTAGACCTGAGTGCAAAAATGGAGGCTCTAGCCCCTTCCAGAGCTGAGATATCGAAACTCAAAAATTCGGCCCGAAAAAAAAAACGACAGTGGTACCCCTTACGTTTTTTTTTTGGGCGAAAAATTAAGTTTCTCCAATCTTCCCAAATTCTGATAGAGGGCCATGAGACTTAGACCTGAGTGCAAAAATGGAGGCTCTAGCCCCTTCCAGAGCTGAGATATCGAAACTCAAAAATTCGGCCCGAAAAAAAAACGACAGTGGTACCCCTTACGTTTTTTTTTTTGGGCGAAAAATTAAGTTTCTCCAATCTTCCCAAATTCTGATAGAGGGCCATGAGACTTAGACCTGAGTGCAAAAATGGAGGCTCTAGCCCCTTCCAGAGCTGAGATATCGAAACTCAAAAATTCGGCCCGAAAAAAAAACGACAGTGGTACCCCTTACGTTTTTTTTTTTTGGGCGAAAAATTAAGTTTCTCCAATCTTCCAAACTCTGGATTCTGATAGAGGGCCATGAGACTTAGACCTGAGTGCAAAAATGGAGGCTCTAGCCCCTTCCAGAGCTGAGATATCGAAACTCAAAAATTCGGCCCGAAAAAAAACGACAGTGGTACCCCTTACGTTTTTTTTTTGGGCGAAAAATTAAGTTTCTCCAATCTTCCCAAATTCTGATAGAGGGCCATGAGACTTAGACCTGAGTGCAAAAATGGAGGCTCTAGCCCCTTCCAGAGCTGAGATATCGAAACTCAAAAATTCGGCCCGAAAAAAAAACGACAGTGGTACCCCTTACGTTTTTTTTTTGGGCGAAAAATTAAGTTTCTCCAATCTTCCCAAATTCTGATAGAGGGCCATGAGACTTAGACCTGAGTGCAAAAATGGAGGCTCTAGCCCCTTCCAGAGCTGAGATATCGAAACTCAAAAATTCGGCCCGAAAAAAAAACGACAGTGGTACCCCTTACGTTTTTTTTTTGGGCGAAAAATTAAGTTTCTCCAATCTTCCCAAATTCTGATAGAGGGCCATGAGACTTAGACCTGAGTGCAAAAATGGAGGCTCTAGCCCCTTCCAGAGCTGAGATATCGAAACTCAAAAATTCGGCCCGAAAAAAAAAACGACAGTGGTACCCCTTACGTTTTTTTTTTTTTGGGCGAAAAATTAAGTTTCTCCAATCTTCCCAAAACTCTGGATTCTGATAGAGGGCCATGAGACTTAGACCTGAGTGCAAAAATGGAGGCTCTAGCCCCTTCCAGAGCTGAGATATCGAAACTCAAAAATTCGGCCCGAAAAAAAAAACGACAGTGGTACCCCTTACGTTTTTTTTTTTGGGCGAAAAATTAAGTTTCTCCAATCTTCCCAAATTCTGATAGAGGGCCATGAGACTTAGACCTGAGTGCAAAAATGGAGGCTCTAGCCCCTTCCAGAGCTGAGATATCGAAACTCAAAAATTCGCCCGAAAAAAAAACGACAGTGGTACCCCTTACGTTTTTTTTTTTGGGGCGAAAAATTAAGTTTCTCCAATCTTCCCAAATTCTGATAGAGGGCCATGAGACTTAGACCTGAGTGCAAAAATGGAGGCTCTAGCCCTTCCAGAGCTGAGATATCGAAACTCAAAAATTCGGCCCGAAAAAAAAACGACAGTGGTACCCCTTACGTTTTTTTTTTTTGGGCGAAAAATTAAGTTTCTCCAATCTTCCCAAAACTCTGGATTCTGATAGAGGGCCATGAGACTTAGACCTGAGTGCAAAAATGGAGGCTCTAGCCCCTTCCAGAGCTGAGATATCGAAACTCAAAAATTCGGCCCGAAAAAAAAACGACAGTGGTACCCTTACGTTTTTTTTTTTGGGCGAAAAATTAAGTTTCTCCAATCTTCCCAAATTCTGATAGAGGGCCATGAGACTTAGACCTGAGTGCAAAAATGGAGGCTCTAGCCCTTCCAGAGCTGAGATATCGAAACTCAAAAATTCGGCCCGAAAAAAAAAACGACAGTGGTACCCCTTACGTTTTTTTTTTTGGGCGAAAAATTAAGTTTCTCCAATCTTCCCAAATTCTGATAGAGGGCCATGAGACTTAGACCTGAGTGCAAAAATGGAGGCTCTAGCCCCTTCCAGAGCTGAGATATCGAAACTCAAAATTCGGCCCGAAAAAAAAAACGACAGTGGTACCCCTTACGTTTTTTTTTTGGGGCGAAAAATTAAGTTTCTCCAATCTTCCCAAAACTCTGGATTCTGATAGAGGGCCATGAGACTTAGACCTGAGTGCAAAAATGGAGGCTCTAGCCCCTTCCAGAGCTGAGATATCGAAACTCAAAAATTCGGCCCGAAAAAAAAACGACAGTGGTACCCCTTACGTTTTTTTTTTTGGGCGAAAAATTAAGTTTCTCCAATCTTCCCAAATTCTGATAGAGGGCCATGAGACTTAGACCTGAGTGCAAAATGGAGGCTCTAGCCCTTCCAGAGCTGAGATATCGAAACTCAAAAATTCGGCCCGAAAAAAAAAAACGACAGTGGTACCCCTTACGTTTTTTTTTTTGGGCGAAAAATTAAGTTTCTCCAATCTTCCCAAAACTGGATTCTGATAGAGGGCCATGAGACTTAGACCTGAGTGCAAAAATGGAGGCTCTAGCCCCTTCCAGAGCTGAGATATCGAAACTCAAAAATTCGGCCCGAAAAAAAAACGACAGTGGTACCCCTTACGTTTTTTTTTTTTTGGGGCGAAAAATTAAGTTTCTCCAATCTTCCAAAATTCTGATAGAGGGCCATGAGACTTAGACCTGAGTGCAAAAATGGAGGCTCTAGCCCCTTCCAGAGCTGAGATATCGAAACTCAAAAATTCGGCCCGAAAAAAAAAAACGACAGTGGTACCCCTTACGTTTTTTTTTTTGGGCGAAAAATTAAGTTTCTCCAATCCCAAATTCTGATAGAGGGCCATGAGACTTAGACCTGAGTGCAAAAATGGAGGCTCTAGCCCTTCCAGAGCTGAGATATCGAAACTCAAAAATTCGGCCCGAAAAAAAAACGACAGTGGTACCCCTTACGTTTTTTTTTTTGGGCGAAAATTAAGTTTCTCCAATCTTCCCAAATTCTGATAGAGGGCCATGAGACTTAGACCTGAGTGCAAAAATGGAGGCTCTAGCCCCTTCCAGAGCTGAGATATCGAAACTCAAAAATTCGGCCCAAAAAAAAAAACGACAGTGGTACCCCTTACGTTTTTTTTTTTGGGGCGAAAAATTAAGTTTCTCCAATCTTCCCAAATGCTGTGTATATTAGACGCATAAGTGAGCGTTCACGTGCAGTTCTTTGAGAGACTTAAGAGCTTCTTAAAGAGCTGCCGCATGTCCGAGCACAAGAAATAAAAATTCTGTCATTATTTACTCACTCTTTTTGTTCCAAACCTGTATTCATTTCTTTCTTGAGCTTAAATATACTATGGAAGTCACTGGAGTACAGCAACTTGTTTGGTTAGCCTCAGTCCTTCCAAATAACTTTTTATAATTTCAAAGAAGAAAGAAACTTGAGAGAGTAATAATGATGACAATTACATTTTTTGGGTTAATATTAATAAAACAACAAACACAGAGGAAATCACTCACTGCTCTTGACTGAGAACTTTAATAGAAGCTTTAATAAGCATTTTTTGCACTTAAAAAAATACAAAATATATCGGTATCGGCATCGGGCAAATTTAGTTTGAAAATATCGGCATATCGAATATCGGCCAAAATCCTATATCGTGCATCCCCAAGCTGAAGTATTTGAATGTGTTCTAGACGTCACTTCAACTCTGCGTGCGCAGTTGTTGGGAGCGGCCAATGACCTCTCTACGTCACGATGTAACAGCTAATGACTCGTTTCAAAAACAATTCATTTCATAGACTCAGAGTCGACTCTCACTTTTGAAGACAATAACTTTATATATACGGTGCACTTTCAGATATAAATCTTTGCAGGAAGTTTTCATTCCCTTAGAGCAGTGGTTCCCAAACTTTTTGAAAGCAGGGCATCCCTTTGAAGTTATTTTTTCAACGACACCCCAACCCAATTAAACTAAACAAACATAGGCCTATGTACATAAATATACAATTGATGTAACGCATTCCTCTGAACACTTTTTTTCAGTAACAAGTAATCTAACGCATTACTAGTTCCAACCCAGAAATCAGATTAAAGTGACTTATCCAATTTACTGTGCGTTACTATTTTTGTCATTTATTTCTTTGGTGGAAATGATGGCTGTCTGACATGCGATATGAAACAGAAATGTATGTGAGAAGGCAAAATCGACACATCCCTTCCAACTCCAGATATCCTTCCCGGCGTCCAGATCTAATGCCACATCTTTAAATTACTAAAGTATTATTTTAAGTTAACATTATAAAAATACGTAGACCTACACCATAAAACTAGTTGAGGATAAATTCTTTAAAAATGTGCAATTCCAGCGTGGACGTGACATGAGGTAAAAAAAAAAAAAAACTTGTAAATGTAAATTCTCATAAAATTTAATATGTATGGTACCAGTAAATTGAAACGTCTTAACCATACCCCCTTTAGACATTTGAAAAATATCAGTCCACACGCGTTTATATTTAAGAAAAGAAAAAAAAAACATCCGTTACAAATGTGACACTCAAAAAAAGTTTCACTTAGGTGGCAAAAGTACAAAAAGTAATACTACCCACTGGAAAGAAGGGTTGGCTCATCTCCACAGAACATATTCATTTTGTCTTATTTTTCGAGTACGTATTATGATGGATGAATCATGTTACGTGACAGTTCCCGTTACGGACTTGACCACTCTGATAGCGGCACTGAAACTCTGCTTTAAAACTTTCAAATCAAACATAAAGCATATCTTTTCATTAAGGTGAATTTCGTTGTATTAATTGTATAATTAATTATAATAAATGTTTCATCGACCAATTGCCTGGATTTAATAAATAAGAAGTAAATATATAACGGACAATAGATAATCAGGACACAACGCCGACGCCTGGAGCTCGTTTCGTGAGTCATAAATTAACCGAAACACAGTGTATAAGGTAGGTCTATTTGCCTCACACACCAGAGAAATATATCTAGGCCTATAGAAAGCTCGAAATGTGTACTTTTAAACAGAACAATTCAAAAAGAAAGAAAACAGACTATGCTCTGCTTATGTAATCCGTATGAAATGTGCATTTCTCTCTGGCGCATTAACTACTGAAATGATCGCGAGTCAGGTCAAGAAAGATGGTCTTTTGTTTTATGTTTTAGAAAAACACGTGTTAAGTGAAGCCAAGAAAGACTTTATGTTTTAGAAAAACAAGTAGGCTATTTATAGTGAAGTAAAGAGAGACTGTCATTATTTTTCTTTTTTAAAGAAAAGACCATCGGTCTTCTGGGCTGTGACATTTCTGCTTTTCTTTTGTTTAAACCTATAAATGTATCCATTTGTCCTGTTCTGTCAATCTGCGTGAAATATAAAATTGAGCCCATTACAAAGGGCGGAGCGAGCGGGACGATTCCCTCCCGGCAACAGTCCAAATTAGCGGTAATAAACATTTCAACTTTAAATGTATTAAACAATAGTATTTTTTTTTTTTTCACTTATTCATTTTCGTTTGGACATGCATATGTTGGTGTTTTGATATTATTTTAAAATATGCTGTAAAAGGTTATTATATAGCCTATGGTACGATATTTATTTTAGGCTGTTTACAATGGAAAATAATGCTGAGATTCTGCGACACCCCTAACCAGTTGTCACGGCACCCAGTTTGGGAACCACTGCCTTAGAGCTATATTCCACACTATATGAACAGTCATTTTCAAAAATCCATGATAGGTGCTCTTTAAAGAAAATGATACATGCACATACAATCTAGTATGTCTTGTATGACCTCTTCATCTCATTAGACACCAGATTGCTTATTAAGTGCATTCACATCTTTGTAAAAAAAAAAAAAAAACTATTTGTAAAGTTTAACAGCATCAATATCCATATGAACCAAGATAATTAAAAACTCACATAGCCACGGTCTGATCCATTGTCTGCACCAATGATAGCGCCAGGGCCTCTTTTATGTTTGTGGATGGCCTGTTGTGTAAGAAAACACGTTCAGTAAGTAAATAAACAAACAAGTGACACACAAATGTACAGCCTATACATTTAAATTTCCAGATATTTTAATATTTCCAGAAGTAAGATCATCTGAAAATATCAGAGGCAATGAATTTCAAATAACGTTAGCTACTCAACCTGATACGTTACTTTTGCAAGCATCAACAGAGAACTTGACCACAAAACACGTATGTGTTATGCTTGGTGGTTAATAACACTTTATTCTTTAGTCTGACANCTCACATTTGCAGACACACACTCCGGCGCCGATGAATCCCAGCACTCCAGCGTCGACTTGTCTGTTTCAGATAACGCTTCCCTCTCCCTTGCTCAAACCATGTCGGATAACTCGCGCTTCCCATCATCATCGAGTGCTTCAGGAAGACTTGTGTGCGAAGGCCGATCTGGACCCGGTATCCGATTGGGCCCGCACACTCTGTCCGTAGCACACTCGCACACTTGCAGACCTCACCACAGAGGATTGGTGGGTCAGACTCTTTTGTATCCCATAATTCACCCTTGTTTGCTGCTCAGCGGCTCGTTGCTCTGGGTAACGTCTCAGGGCTGGGTCTCTATGGGCGGTTGGGCGCTCTACGCGGGGGTGGAGCCGGCAAGCGACACTTCATTTGCTCAATTTGTGGGAAGAGTTTCACCACATCGCAGAGTTTGGACACGCACATGCGCATTCACACTGGAGAACGGCCGTATCGCTGTGAGCAGTGCGGGAAGCGTTTCACGCAGTCGGGACACCTCACGGCTCACCAGACTGTCCACACCGGAGAGAGACCGTACGAGTGCACCCGCTGTGGAAAACGATTCGCAGGCAAACAGTACCTGCGCATACACACCAAGAAACACCACCCAGACTTACATGCAATCTCTTATATACAGACTAACACACAGCAGGACACATTGCCCTGAAAGATACACACACTAACAAGAGAATGCAGGACATAAGTTTTGTAGTTTTTGGTTATTGCTTGGAAGTGTCCTGCCAACCACTCAGAAAATTGAAAATAGGACATTCAGTATGCCAGTTCCAGGTGTTATTTTTTTGCAGTGTTCAGGCCCTTATCATAACTTTTAACTGGTCATTATTTTGCAAAAACTAAAGGATTGAGATGCATTACACATTATATACACACTGCAGGGAAAATACATGGACCCAACAAGCATACACTAGAAAGTTGGTGTTAGCACAGGTTTTTAATACCTTTAACATGAACTTCGCAATTTCACCTGAATTGCAGATGTATTTAATATGTACAGGATATGTTGTTTAAAGAGTTTGTTATGATCTAAATTAGATATAATTATAGATTATACATATATATTTGCAGCTAGTCACAGCAGAAACACTAACTGGATTTGTCTGTGTTGTATTTAATAGAAATAAATGGTTATTTCAAGAATTTTGTCCCAAATTATTTTATTTGTATTTATTAATGAGGCATTATCATTTAATGAGGATGAATGTTGTTGATGACGTATTGGAAAATTATTTTAAAACTTCTGAAATCTCTGTGTACACGATGTAACAATGAGTGACGTACACCCGCGAGAGATCACTTCCGGCGGAACGTTGAACACGGTTCAGTTGGACAATGGACAACTGATTCAGATCATTTGGACGCGGCTGTGGTTACAAGAGGTAAAAACGATATAAATACTGTTCCCTTTCTCACATAAACCGCTCGTTTTGTGTCTTAGGCCATTAATGTGTACTTACATTTACGAGTCATTAAATCATGTTTCATTTGGACTTCTCTGTGCATGCTCTTTGAGGTGGACCCCTTAAACCTCCATTATATGACTGACAGACAACACCGGTTGGACCGAAAAAAAGAAAATTGAAAATACTGTGGAAACAACGACACTTACATCTTGGATGGCCTTGAGGTAAGCTAAAACCTATCAATAAAATAATTTTAAAGTGAACTATCCCTGTGAGAATTCACGAATGACTGGTGCAACCCTACCCTGGAACTTGAACTTCACGGCGGCCACAGTGCTGTTCATGATGGTGAGTGGGGGGAGAGCTGGGGTGTTCCTCCTCAAGTCTACTACCATCTCCACTGGTTCCACTCCAGGTTGTTGTGACTGCACCAGACAGCCAGCTAGACATATCTTCTGAATGCAGATTCATAGCCACCCTGAATGAGGCCATTGTGTCATCTGCAAACTTTAGGAGCTTAACAGGGGTCAGTAGAGGTACAGTCATTTGTGTAGTGGGGAGAGCACACATTCTTGTGGAGCACCAGTGCTGTTTGTGTGGGACCAACAGTCCACGAACACGATCCTCATTTATTTGTCTAGTTGTTGCTGGATGTAGTGCGTCAATCATGGACCTGTTTGCTTGATAAGCAAACTAAAGAGTGTCTACAACTAGAAGGTTCCAGTGATGTCCCTCAAGTGGGTTAGCACCAGTCTCCCAAATGATATTCAATATTAAAGCAACAGGTCTGCAGTCATTCAGTCCTGGGTTTCCTTGTGATGGGGATGATGGTGGAGCAATTGAAGCAGGAAGGGACCAGCTAAATATAAACTACATGAGCAGCCATATCACCCTGTAGCCCGAGACTGGTTGCCCACTGAAGCTAAGCAGGGCTGAGCCTGGTTAGTACCTGGATGGGAGACCTTCTGAGAAAACCAGGTTGCTGCTGGAAGAGGTGTTAGTGAGACCAGCAGGGGTGCTCACCCTGCTCTGTGTGGGTCCTAACGCCCCAGTATAGTGATGGGGACACTATACTGTCAAAGAGCACCGTCCTTCAGATGAGACGTTAAACCGAGGTCCTGACTCTCTGTGGTCATTAAAAATCCCAGGATGTCTTTGTGTAACCCTGTCATCCTGGCCAAATTTGCCCAGTGGCCTCTGTCTATCATGGCCTCCTAATCATCCCCATATTTACATACAAATTGGCTTCATCACTGTCTCCTCTCCACCAGCAAGCTGGTGTGTGGTGAGCGTTCTGGCGCACTATGGCAGCCGTCGCATCATCCAGGTGGATGCTGCACACTGGTGGTGGTTGAGGAGATTCCTCTCTCTATGTAAAGCGCTTTGAGTGCAGAGAAAAGCGCTATATAAATGTTTTGAATTATTATTATTATTATTATTATGAGAAAATAACTACCCATTCAACCTAAAGATGTATTACCAATATTCAATCATGAGGACAATGATGGTCATATGGTATGTCAATCAAATAATTAATATGGCTTACTAAAGCCTAGTTCACACTACATGATTTTAAAATGTCGGGCTGAACTGTGCAGTTTACACTACATGACTTGCTCTCAGTGAAATCATGAGTGTTCAAGTTGTTTAAGCCTAGTTCACACTACATGATTTGAAAATGTTGGGCTGAACTGTGCAGTTCACATTACATGACTTGCTCTCAGTGAAATCATGAGTGTTCAAGTTGTTTAGCTGTTCACACCACACAACACAACGTGATTGATCCACAACAGGAGGTAACTCACTACACGAGTTAACAACGCACTGCATAGAGATACAACCACGATCGGATGATAAGAGCATATCATTTGTGACTCAATGAGAGCTGTTTCAGTACTATAGTACGGTCGAAATCCTGAAAATAATCAAACAAATAACGAGTTGACAACAACACGATTCTATCTGGTCTAGAAACCATGTTTTGTAACGAAAAACCACGCAATAAAACGAACCAGAAATGACGCGAAACTACAGAGAAGAACATAACACGCGAATATGGACGTCAGACAGAAACTAGTGCTGCACACTGTTTGCTCGACGATCTGCTCTGAGAAAAAAAATGCAAAAAAGAAAAAGTAAGATTTACCTGGTGTCCTCAACCCATGCGTTGCTATGATTGGCTGTACTCATGACATCACTGAGATTGAGTCGCGCGACTGCTCGAGATATCTAGCAGGCTAGATATTTTTCTGAGCTCGGTGACCTGTCTGCGAGCTGTCTGCGAGCTGTCTTTGATGCGTTGTTGGCTCTTTCACACTAACGGATTGGCGAGCGTTAATCGTCCGCTAATCGCCCGCGATTTGCACGCGATAACACCCTGACTTGTCGGCGACTCAACGATTTGCAAATCGGGCTTAAATCGGGCTTAAAATCACGTAGTGTGAACTAGGCTTTAGCTGTTCACACCACACAACACAGCGTGATTGATCCACAACAGGAGGTAACTCACTACACGAGTTAACAACGCACTACATCGAGATACAACCACGATCGGATGATAAGAGCATATCATTTGTGACTCAATGAGAGCTGTTTCAGTACTATAGTACGGTCTAAATCCTGAAAATAATCAAACAAATAACGAGTTGACAACAACACGATTCTATCTGGTCTAGAAACCATGTTTTGTCACGAAAAACCACGCAATAAAACGAACCAGAAATGACGCGAAACTGCAGAGAAGAACACAACACGCGAATATGGACGTCAGACAAACTAGTGCTGCACACTGTTTGCTCGACGATATGCTCTGAGAAAAAAAAATGCAAAAAAGAAAAAGTAAGATTTACCTGGTGTCCTCAACCCATGCGTTGCTATGATTGGCTGTACTCATGACATCACTGAGATTGAGTCGCGCGACTGCTCGAGATATCTAGCATGCTAGATATTTTTCTGAGCTCGGTGACCAGTCTGCGAGCTGTCTGCGAGCTGTCTTTGATGCGTTGTTGGCTCTTTCACACTATCGGATTGGCGAGCGTTAATCGTCCGCTAATCGCCCGCGATTTGCACGCGATAACACCCTGACTTGTCGGCGACTCAACGATTTGCAAATCGGGCTTAAATCGGGCTTAAAATCACGTAGTGTGAACTAGGCTTAAGCTGAGTTAGTTTGTTCTCCTCTAAATTTACCTTGTGAGACTCTATAGCCTCTCTCAGCTCCTCAAGCTCTCCTTTCTCCTGGAAAAAAAGTATACTTTATTGTATTTGAAATATATTCCTTTTTTCAAAAGTACATTGCAAATATACTAGAAATAGTTCACCCAAAAATGAAAATTAAATCACTAATTATTCAACCCCGTAAGACCTTTGTTCATCTTCGGAACACAAATTAAGATATTTTTGATTAAATTTGAGAGCTGTATCACTGCCACATTGGTACCCTAAGGGATTGAAACTTGACGGCCCAGAAAGTCATTGAAGAAAATGTTTAAATATTCCATGTGACAACAGTGGGTCAACTATAACTTTATCAAGCGACGAGAATACTTTTTGTGCGAAAAACAACAGCAAAAATAACGACTTTATTTGACTATTCCTTTTCTTCCTTCTGGACCTAAGAGGAGAGTTAGAGATTTCCACGACGCATGTGCTAGAAGAGTAAGAGATTTCCACGACGCATGTGCTAGAAATGAACAAGAAGTAGTTGAACAATAACGTAGTTCTCGCGCATGCGTCATGGAAATCTCTTGAACTCTCCTCTGACTATATACAGTATATGAAAATATTTCTTAAATATATACAAGCATGTGTGTGTATTTATACATACAAAATAATTATACACAGTGCACCCACATATATTATGTAAACACAAACTTTTATTTTGGATGCGATTAATCACGATTAATCGTTTGACATCCCTAGAAACAATCCAACTACATATTTTACACCAAGGGAAAAGTCACTACTCACTGTGTTTATGGCTAGCTTAGCTTTCTGCAGCTTCTCTTTCAAGGTGATGGAACGCGCTCTGCGCTGTTTGTTCGCTGTCGGCTATGGTAGAAACATGACGTCACAATATGTCGACCTTCATAGAAGGGGGTGCCCGCAGTTCTGTAGATCTAAATGTCTCATTCTAAGGAAATAAAAACATTGCGATTTATATAGGTTCTTTATACACCACTGAAAACACAGTTATTGATGTCATGTCAAAATTTTTGCACCTTGCACCTTTAAGGCTGCATTTACACTGCAGGTCTTGATGCCAAATTTCGATACGCAGACTATAGCCCTGTCCAATTTTTTGACAATCTTCTTTTAAAAGTGGCCCATATATCCGATTTCTGCATTTAACACTACACTTGGTGAAACAACCCAAGGTTGACATTAGAGATGTAAATATCTTTTTTTTTTTTTACCCTTTACAACTTGGGTGAGTAATGACCCAATTTTTTTTAAGTGAAAAATTAACAGACCAAAACTGCAGCCTTCTGTGAAAGTGAGCTCACAAATAAATCAGGATAGTGGTGTTAAGCAGGCCTAAGAGTTAAACCTGAATTCACAAATCATGAAGAATGAGATATGTCTACGACATCGCACTGCTGACTAGAGCCAAATAAATCGGAATTTTTAAACCGCAAATTATCTTTAGGAAACTGCGGTCATTTAAATCCTGCCCACTTGGATCTGGGTCGACCTCCGCTTAAACTTGGACACAACAATCCAGGAAGTGTCAGTCATGGACCTGTTGCACCTTTACGAGTGGGTCGACATCAAAAGTATTTTGATATTTTCGTGTGTGTTTTTATTGCTGAGTGATTATATCAGAAATAAAACGCCGAAGAACTTTCCTCCTGGACCTTGGTCTTTGCCGTTTATAGGGGACCTTCATCATATCGATGATAGTAAGATTCATCTTCAGTTTGCAAAGGTAAATAGAATTCCAGTTAAATCTAACTAAACGTATTCCTGTGTGAAATTCTGCATAGCCTATGCAAGGCAGAAGTGACTGCAGCAAACGTCTCGTTAAAAATCACGGACGAAAATTATAGTCCCGACTCCTGGGGTGCGTTTCCCGAAAGCATTGTTAGCCAACTGGTCGCAAGTTCCGTCGTTATCAGCATAGTTCAACGAGTCGGTGTTTCCCGTTACGAACATTCGCAAACAGCATCGCAAAGTTGTGTGGTTTGAACGACATTCGACCTGTGGTTATATGCATTGTTTCTATAGCCTACACTCTAAAAAATGCTGGGTTGTTTTAACCCAATTTTGGGTCAAATATGGACAAACCCGAAATGTTGGGTTAAAAATGTAATGTAAAAATTTAACCCAACGGCTGGGTTAGTCCATATTTGACCCAAAGTTGGGTTAAAACAACCCAGCATTTTTTAGAGTGTATTACATGACATTTGGAGGTAATAAATCCTTTCAGGAAACGCACCCCTGGTTGACACTTTGTGACGCATCAAGGCAAATAAACATTTTTAATTCAATACTGAATGATGCAAAATTAAAAATAGGTTTCCGCTTTATATGAGCTAGCTTAATTGATTAAAAATGTTACTAGTAACTAAAAATAAGCACTAGTTCTATTTTTTTCTTAACAAGTTGGGTTTAATTAAATACTTGACTCCATTGGAATAAGTAGCTATCTAATAAATAAGGACTATCTACGTAGGCCACGTAGGCCTATACCGCAACGTAAAAAAAAAATCTATCATTTCGAGATTAAAGTGGAAATGTTTCGAGATTAAAGTGGAAATGTTTCGAGATTAAAGTCGAAATGTTTCGAGATTAAAGTGGAAATGTTTCGAGATCAATGTCTAAATATTTCGAGATCAAAGTCTAAATATTTCGAGATCAAAGTCGAGATATTTAGAGATTACGAGGAGGCATATTGAGATATCACTGCTATGAGCAACACTTCATCCCTGTCCAAACTCAGCCATCTTGAATGAGGCGATAGACCCTCTGAACGTTGCACCCTTTGTAATGCGTTCTTAGTGGAATATCCAATTCCCAAACATGTAAAAGTTATAACAGTATGAATGCATGAGTCATGAAAAGTGTACAAAAGTTAATTTCTAAAATAGTAGAATCCTTCAGCATACTCATAATTATTTCAGGAGCTTTATTTCTGACAACATTTTTTTTCAGCTAGTCAAGCTGGGTGGGAATATACAGTCTGGCTAAAACTAGTTAAATCAGCTAGCCATTAATAAATCTTAAAGGGATACTCCACCCAAAAATCATAATTTACTCACCCTCAAGTTGTTGCAAACCTGTAGGCCTATGAGTTTCTTTCTTCTGCTGAACACAAATGGAGATATTTTGAAGAACGACTGGAACCAATGGAAATCAATGGTGCCAAACAACTGTTCGGTTCCGATTGTTCTTTTCAATGTTGGCTAAAATTTCTATTACAGTTTGTCATTTTTTTTCAATTAATGTTATTTTATGACAAAAATGACATCATTTAAGCACCCAGACGAAGGCATAAAGCTGCAACGTGTAGGTGTATCTGATGTATCTGTCACCAATTTTAATTGTTTTGGCCATGATTAAATAAAGGCCTTTTTACTTATTTTCCCACACCACTTGAGTGCCTTGGAGTATCTTAATTTGTCGTATGACGTCATTGTAGTCTGTGTAAACATGCTAAAATTAAAGTATTACAAACCATTGAAACCTACTATTATTTGTATGATATTGATTTATAACTCATATTTTACAGTTTGCAGAAAAATATGGCAAGATTTTCAGCCTTAAAATTCTTGGAACAAGAATGGTTTTCTTGGATGGATATAAACTAGTGAAGGAGGTCTATACACAACAGGGTGATAACCTCTCTGATCGACCCTCGCTACCTTTATTTTATGACCTCATTGGAGACAGAGGTCAGTTTAATATCAGAATGTTAAATTTGTGGGTTAACATTTCCCCATAAATTGTCAGTAATCTATTAACTGGGTTTGTTTCGTGCACAGGTTTAGTTGTTGCCAATGGCTATAAATGGAAGCATCAGAGGAGATTTGCACTCTCAACTCTTCGAAACTTCGGATTGGGGAAGAAAAGTTTAGAGCCATCCATCAGTCTTGAGTGTTGCATTCTGAATGAAGCCATTTCAAACGAACAAGGTAATATATTTACTGACGTATCTTGACTGAAAATGATGCGACAATTGCATTTGAAATTGAAAGCACGGTGTAATTTACATCAACCACTGTTCCAGGTCGACCATTTAACCCTCGCTTTCTGCTGAACAATGCGGTCTCAAATGTGATCTGTGTCCTTGTGTTTGGTAATCGATTTGAATACAGTGACCATGGCTTCCAGTCTCTGTTAAAGAACATCAGTGAAGCTATTTATCTGCAAGGAGGGGTCTTTGCTCAAGTAAACATTTTCTCATTTTACCAAGTTAATTTAGCCTTATTTCACAACTCATCTACTTTTTGTTTTACTTTCTTTAGCTTTATAATATGTTCCCATGCCTCATGCGACGACTGCCAGGGCCGCACAAGAAAATTATTGCTCTGTGGAAAGAAGTTATTGGCTTTGCTCGAGAGAAGGTGAATGTACACAGAGCTGATTGTGATCCATCAAATCCTCGAGACTACATTGACTGCTTTCTTGCTGAGATTGAAAAAGTAAGTGGGGGAGGGGGGCATCAGTAAGTGATCTGGTACAGCTATTGAATTGAAATGCCTCTCATTCATGTTTTTTTAGTTTAAGGATGACACAGCCGCTGGGTTTGATGTGGAGAACTTGTGCATCTGCACTCTAGATCTGTTTGTAGCGGGAACTGAGACCAGCGCTACCACTCTGTACTGGGGTCTTCTCTACATGATAAAATATCCTGAGATACAGGGTGAGAGCTTACTGTGAGTAATGACATTCATATTGACATTAAAAGTAATACTGTACGTACTCACACTCTCTAAATTTGGTACCTTCAGCCAAAGTTCAGGAGGAGATTGATCGTGTTGTGGGAGAGTCACGGCAGCCGTCTTTATCAGACAAGGACAGCATGCCCTACGTCAATGCTGTCCTTCATGAGATACAGAGGATTGGAAATATTATCCCAATAAATGTGGTCCGGGCGACTGTGGAAGATACTCAGATAGGAAAATACTCTATCCCAAAGGTGCATGGGCCTAGTAATGTTTTAAGTGTTGTGACAATGTGAACGTGAGCAGAACCTATTAGTTTAAGCACATTAAGAATAGTGTGTATAGTTTCACTCTTGTTAAGCCTCTTGTGGTTCTGTAGGGCACAATAGTGACCGGCACTTTGACATCAGTGCTGTTTGATGAGTCCGAGTGGGAGACGCCACACTCTTTTAACCCAGGTCACTTCCTGGATGCTGAAGGCAACTTCAGGAGGAGAGATGCCTTTTTACCTTTTTCTCTAGGTACAGGCAAATTCTATTTCCACAAAAGTAATCCAAATATATATACATTGATAGTCCTGTACAAGCCCCCCTTTATAATTACCCATCATCTTCACTGATTTTCAGGAAAGAGAGTGTGTCTTGGGGAGCAATTGGCACGGATGGAGTTGTTCCTGTTTTTCTCCTCTCTGCTGCAGCGCTTCATTTTCTCTTCCCCAGTGGGTGTGGAGCCCAAACTGGATTTTAAATTGGGGGCCACGCACTGTCCCCAGCCATATGAATTGTGTGCAGTGCCACGCTAAAACAAGCAACACGTAATTTCAGTAATTAATAATAAAACAAAATCTGATGTTTAAATAGAACCCAAAATCTGTATCTCTAAACGTTGCTGGGTGCTTACATGATGTCTAATTTAGATCTTACTTGATTGGTTGGATGCAGAGTGGCTAGTTGCTTAGTTATACGAGTTATATGATACAAAAAAAATGTTTACAAATAAATCACCATTGGAAACAAAAAGGATATAGGAATGACAAAAAGTCATAAAGGAAACGAATTTAATCTGAAATCTTTGTTAAATCTAACAAATTAAGTCCCTGGGGGTCCTTTAAATAGTGTTATCAAATTTAAGGTCATTAAGGGTCTTAAAAATTATAAAAAAGATAGTATCCATTTTAAGTGGTCTTAAATTTGGAGACAGAAAAAAAGGAATCATGCCATACTGCGATTATTAAATTTAATTCTGATTGTGAGTAGTAAATAAATAATGAATAATACATAAAGAAGTGTTGGCTATTTCTCTAAAGTGCAGGAATAAGGTTTAGTAACAGAGTGTGCAAGCCAGCTGGTTGTCCATGATCTGGGCTTCCAGAAAAACATTCATGAATATGCAAACTAGCCCCATCTCCACTCACACAGGCTCAGAATACCTGATCCACTCACACAACTTTACTGTAGTAAACGCTGCACAATGGCAAGTGGAAATACTGGTTTAATTGGAAGAGTGAATTATACAGGCCTTGTCTACAAGTCCATGTATCAGAATGGTAATGCGTTTTATACATAACGGTAATTAATATGTTTAGTCTTTTTCTGACTACACTATCAAACGGTTAATAATGTGTTGCTGATGTTACATGAACCACGTTCCTGTTCGCAACTTCAGTCTGCCTTCTTAAAATCTATATCCTTAGAAATGCTTTGAACAAATTAGAACGTCAGTGGACAAAGTCATATTAGTTCATAGTAACATCATTATATACATAATTAACCCGCAATATTGATAAATGTACCTGATTTTTTATATCGACAGCAAAATGTACAAGCCATATATCAAAAATATACCAGAATCGACTCCACTACTTCACAGCATAGTTAATGATATCCTAAAGCCAGCCCCGCACATTGATGTGATGTTACTAAATAGGTGGTGATGTAGAGATCACCAGCGATTTCAAACTGCATTTTTTCACTGAGGTTTTAAGGAGAAAATACTCAGCAATGGTGTTGATTGACTTATGAATTTGCACATAGTTTGACTCAAAGCATATTAAAACACCCTGCTCTGGCCTGGGCGCACACTGGGATGAATGCGTTATGAATGATGATGACAAAACTAGGAAAAGGAAAAAAAGGTTTATTGACTTTTATCAGTGATGAATACGACGTGTAGAAAGATCACATAGGCTACTATACTAGAAAAGCATCGTCTCGTCACTCTACAGTAGTTCCACCAGCACTTGCTGAGAAATCCGGACCGTGAACAGTTTGCGATCATATCATGCTGGAAGGTGTTTAACCTATCCTCACATTTCTCAGAACACAAAAAGTGGAAAAATACTGTACGTGTTAAAAGATTAGGCTGAATCACAAAATTTCACTTCTGAATGATAGCAAATCAAAAAAGCAGGATAGAGCGGCTGAGTGAATGTAGTGTGGACTCTGTGAATGAGGGTCATAACTGAGTCAGACACGCTGTAGTAGGACAGAGTTCCTGCACTGTGATCCACATACACTCCTATCGTAGAGGAGATGGAGTCTAAAGGGAGTTCAGTCAGTCTGTAATTGTGACCGAATGAGCAACCGGATTCAGTGCAGATTAAACACCAGGACAGATTATTACAGCCAAACTCATGGTCACCTCCCCATCCCTTCCTTTTGATGCTCTTATATGACAGTGTTATATCCACAATACCACTCCACTCAACCTCCCAGTAACAGCGTCCAGACACACTCTCTCGACACAACACCTGACACAAATGAGAAAATCTGTCTGGATGATTGGGATGCCGCTGGACCTTCTTTATGTTAGTAACCACTCTGTTCGACTCAGAGAGAATGAGGTATTTATGGGCTGTATCTGAATTCAGAGTGAACCGCTGGTAATCTGTAAACCAAACACATTTCAATCATAAGTCATTAACACAGCAAATAAGCTTTTTTCATGTTTTCATTAATGTAATTTGATTGATTGATGTGCAATAATGAAATCAAGAAAACAATGACAAACAATAAAAAAAACTTTTTTTCATTTGTTATAAATTAAGTAGTGTTATTGGGTTAACCAAAATATTACACTGATTTTACTATATTTTAAAGACTTAGATTGTATTGTCCGTAAAAAAATTAAAACGTGTATAATGTATTTTAGATATTTATTCAGAAAGAATAGTTGTTTATTGTTTTTAATAAAACAACTGTTTTGGCTTTCTCTCCATCCTCTCTTTCTGTGTGTGCGCGTTCAAGTTTATGAAAAAAACTTACATTGTAGGAACTCATTCCTGCTCTTGTATTCAGGGGTGGGAATCACCTCGATGTATCTCACTGCGAAAACCAACAGACAATGTACATCTTCAATGTAAACATATTTCATTTCCATCCTGTTTTATAATGCACTGTGTAGAAGGATTATATTGTTTTTATGATGTTCATTATATTGATGTTATAATGACGAGAGTAAAGGCAAATTTACTCTCCATCAGACATCTTCAATGTAAAAATTAACATTTTTATTCACCTGTATTTTAATGCAATTTGATGTAGGATCACATTACGTTCATTATATTGACATAACTGGGAGTAAATGCATGATTCAATACTTTACCTATTCTACATAACTTTTCTTTCTCTTCTTCAAAAGTATGCTGCAGTTTCTCTTGCAACTGAGAGAGAAAGGTTCTTAAATTATCAAAAGTAAGACGAGAACTGACAGTGACGCTGGACGAGTCAGTAGATCCAAGACGGTCAGAGAGAGACTGGAATCTCTACACAGACACAAACACAAAAAGAAGGAAAATCAGATTTTTGCTTCCTAAAACACAACATTCTGTTTTTCAGATCTCTATTACCTGGAGGAAATGGATGTGATGTTCTGTGTGTGAAAGCTGATCCAGCTCAGCATCTTTCTTCCTCAGATCCTCAATCTCCTGCTCCAATCGCTCCAAGAGTGTTTTAGTTTGACTTTTAAGAATCTTTTCCTGGTCTCTGATCAACTGTGTCACCTCAGAACAGCTTCTCTCAATGGAGCGGATCAGCTCAGTAAAGATGCTCTCACTCTCCTCCATGGCTGCCTGTTCAGAGCGCTGTTAGGATGCACACACACACACACACACACACGCATTAGAACCAGTCCATTCACTCAGCTCTTACTGGTCCCTCACACAGCCTGTTCCCCACAGTGGGCTTCAGGGGGACTGAAAGAGCTCCAGCACTGGTTCCTCACAGTAGACTGACTGGAGGAGAGTCCTAACTGAGTGTGAAACAGCTCTTCCAGCAGTTCTTCGGCTCTTAACTCACCTCATGAGACTCTACAGCCTCTCTCAGCTCCTGAATCTCCTTCTGTTTCTCCTCAATTTCCTGCTGTAATGTTCTCTTGGTCTCTTCCATGTGATTCTGTAGGGGGGGAAATTACAGTAACACTGTCTGACTGTCTGTTGTGGACATATGGGATTTCTTAATTCTAATATGGAAATATGGAATTAAGAATTTAGATTTTTTGGTGTTGGGTGGGGGCATATAATTAAGGAGGAATTAAGTTTACTCTTTGCTCTTGCTTCATACCTGTTTCTCAGCCCTCTCTTCAGCAGGTGATACGGTATCATGGGTTTTGTGTTCATTCGCCATACACAACATGCACACACAGATCTGGTCAGTGCGACAGAACATTTCCAGCAGTCTGTCATGTTGAGGGCAGATCATCTCCTGTAGTCTTTCAATGGCGTCAGTCATTTTATGTCGCTTTCTAGAGTGAAATTCCTCGTGACGTTCAAAATGGGTCTGACAGTAAGATTCCAGACACACCAGACAGGACTTGATGGCTTTGTTTTTGTCTCCAGTACAGACGTCACATCCCACATCTCCATGTTCAGCATAATAGTTATCAAGTTGATCGTTTTGTAGTTTTCTCTTCCTCAGATTCTCCACCACTTCAGCCAGCATGGTGTTTTTACCTAAAACAGGTCTTGTAGTGAAGGTCTGTCTGCACTGAGGGCAGCTGTAGACTCCCTTCTGATCATCCTGATCCCAGCAACCTTTGATACAGTGCATACAGTAACTGTGTCCACAGGGAATGGTCACTGGATTCTTCAGTAGATCCAGACAGACTGAACAATTGAACTGATTCTGAGCCACTGAAATACTGGATTCTGCCATTGTATTGTATGCCCTCGCAGACAGAAAAAAGGCCTACAATAGCCAAAAGACAAATACGTTTCGTTTTACTGATCTAACGAGTATAAGTAGTTTCCTGGCTGGTTCTGTTTAAGCGACATGTGGGATCGTTGATCGAATCTGTTTTGAACAACCGTCTTCTTCTTTTGTTTTCTAGCGGTTGGCAAACTTTAGGAGCATTTCCGCCACCTACTGTGAAGGAGTGTAAAGCCCAGAAGAACAAGAAGAAGAAAAAGACTGGACCACCATAGACATATACACTAGACTTCACCTTAGGGTTCTAAGCATGCGTCAAAACCGCCGCCATCTTGGAACAGGGGTCTTGTCATAGGAAGTAACTAGGTAACGCTGCTATCTCTGCTTTTACTTCGAATTAATTGATGGTGGCGGACTTTTGTGCAGCGTATGATGTTCACGGATGAAATCTGAACTAGAATCTGAACTGAAAAAAAAAAAAAATAAAAAAAAAAAAAATTCTTTCTAATAAATACATGTCTGACCGTTGGAACAAACCAAAAAAAACAAGAAAAATCGCATTCATGATGATTTATGGTGATTTTATTTGCGTTAGACCTGTGTCTACTACATTGACACAGATGCATTAAAGTGGAGGGGCTCCCCTGTTTCAAGATGGCGGCTCTATTGACGTATTCGTTCCAATGAACTGCCGTAGCCAAGGTGAGTCTAGTGTATATATATCTATGCTGGACCGCAAGGTGAGAAAAAAGAAAAAAAAAGAAAACTTATCTCGTTATAACGAGATAAGTTTTCTGAAGTTTGCCAACCGCTAGAAAACAAAAGAAGAAGACGGTTGTTCAAAACAGATTCGATCAACGATCCCACATGTCGCTTAAAACGACATAGTATCTCGTTAAAACGACATAATAAGTCGTTATTTCGACATAAATATCTCGTTATTTCGACATGACAAGGGGCGGATTCTATATGGTTAAGCTATATTTAGCGTTCTTATAATGACTTTATATGGGAGGAAAATGCTTAACGTCAAATGAAACGCTTGGCGTTCAAATTCTAGACTTATCTGGTTTTTGCTATACTTTATTGTGAGTTTAGAATCATATTAATTAAGAAATGCACGCACAATTAGGCCTATCTATCCGTTAGCTTGATGAATGTTGCAGATATGTTTTAGGCTTGCCTATACTATCCACAAATAAATTGCTTTCCATTATGTGTGCAAAATTCAGAATTCAACGAATGCACTGCAACAACAAAAATAGTTAAATTGATATTATTATTATTATTATTAATAATAATCACAATTATTTTTAATAATTTGTATTATGTAGGCTATTATTATTATTATTATTATTAAATATTTCATAATAATGAACGCTTTGCGTTAATATTCTGGACTTATCTGCTTTTTTTGTAGTAGGCTCAACTTTATTATTATTTTAGTAGGCTGTATGGATTAGGAAATGCACACTCAATTATCCTTGAAATTGATAAATGTTGCAGATATATTTTAGGCTATCCACAAACAAATTGCTTTCAAATGCATGTGCAAAATTCAGAATTCAACGAATGTGCAGCAATTTGTACAAATAGAGAGGTTTGTGCATGAAAGACATTTTTGTTTTATTTTGCATTTGCGCCTCCATTTATTGACGTCTGAGTCGATCTCGTTTGAGTATATTCGGCATTTTGCTTAACGAGGAATTACACGCGTTGATATTCTGAGCTTATCTGATTTGTCTACATATACTTTATTCGTATGATTATTTACTGTGTTTGGTCTTTTCGTACATTTCTTAAGGTTTGTATTCATTTCGATGTGCCACTAGAGGGCAGAATAAGACCGGGAATTAAAGAACGCATATGGTGACCTACTGTTTTCATAATGAATATACTTTTCTAAAACCTTGCATATTAATGGAAATGAACTTATTTGGCAATTACACCTAATTTTGTTGTCAGTATTGCTCTTTCGGCCAGCTTTATAGTTTATCTATTAAATTTTGTTTATTTGTTAACTTTATTGTATAATTATTGGCCAGGGCCGGTGTTCTGACAATTCATGCTACCCATCGAGATTTCCTACTTACCGGTTATGCGCATGTGCAGACTCACAGTTTTTTTTTTTTTTTTTTTTTTTTTTTTTTTTTTTACAAAAGGTACATTTTCCTGTTATAATGTATAATTTCCCTTTAAAAAATGCTTACTACCATATGAATATTTGTACGGTCAGCCAGCTGAAAAGGAATAACTGAAAGTTTCAGTTAGGCTACTATAAGAAAAGGTGTAGTTAAGTTACAAGTCAAAGATGAATATTTTATGATAATTTTTACTTTTCACACCGTTTTAAAAATAAAAACAGTAGTCTACAGTAGGCTATACAGTAGCTACTCATAACTTAGAATTGTATGTATATAGAATTGTAATTCGCGCTACGGTAGCATTTTTCGACAAGGCAGCAAAAATCGACAGAACACCGGGTTTTCCGATAACGATGTATCTTAAGCTCTTAAGAGCGCTCTCTACGTGCAAGGTTACGAACACAGCAATTCCACGTGCATTTCCCAAAAATGCTCTTAAAACGCGCGAGAACGCGTTCTACGTGCCAAGCGTCGCTATCCATTTGCGAAGTGCTGAAATATAACCTTATATGGAGTCGTACGTTTAACCTAATCGTCATTTGTTGTGGATTAGAAATCAAGACAAGTCAAGTGATATAAAACAAAATGGCTGACAAAAAAAAACAAAAAAACAAAACAAGAGAATTCTCAAGATAGGCTACACAGTACCTTTCAAAAAAGATAAAAATTAATGTCCTTCCAGAGGAGATAGAGGGAAACAAAGATTTTATTTTTAACAGATTTAAAGGACACCATACAAATAAGGAAAAACAAAACATAGAAGGACATGTTGCAAACTAACTGCAACCGTGTTCAAAGATCAGGGAAGGAGGTCCGCGAGAAATGCCCAATACATGGCTGGTTTTCGTGCACGTCAGCAAGTCATTGGCAGATTTTTTTGAATTCATCCCTATTTTGCCCAGTCTTTAAAGCATATTTCTCAGATTACTTATTTTATGATTTTTTTTTTGTTCATTCATTTAATTTAGATGTGTATTTCTATTTTTTATTCCCTTTTTAATTAGGCCTATTTAATTTATTCATTTAAACAAAACACGAGTAGCCCACAACAAAGTGTACAATCAAAACCTATACAGTATATTATAGGCTACTTACGTTGCAGTGTAATCTATTGAATAAAAGTGTCCTGCCGGTTGTCCTGCAGGTGACCTCATAACTCTGTCTTCTTACGATGCACTTGGGGATGTACTACTCCAGAGCACTCGTAGTTCGAAGATTTTCAAGTGCTACTTAAGTTACGATGCTTTTGGGAAACAGAACATAATATTAAGATCATTCGTACGATCGTTTTTACGATCAACTTAGGCTTACGATGCTTTTATTTACGATCACTGATAAATGTTCTATTATTTTAAATGCAATATATATATATATCTATCTAGGTTTATTTTTGCACTCAGGTATATCAAAAAAAACGACAGTGGTACCCCTTACGTTTTTTTTTTTTTGGGCGAAAAATTAAGTTTCTCCAATCTTCCCAAAACTCTGGATTCTGATAGAGGGCCATGAGACTTAGACCTGAGTGCAAAAATGGAAGATTTCTCAGCTCTGGAAGATTGGAGAAACTTAATTTTTCGCCCCCCCCCCAAAAAAACGTAAGGGGTACCACTGTCGTTTTTTTTTTCGGGCCCAATTTTTGAGTTTCGATATCTCAGCTCTGGAAGGGGCTAGAGCCTCCATTTTTGCACTCAGGTCTAAGTCTCATGGTCCTCTATCAGAATCCAGAGTTTTGGGAAGATTGGAGAAACTTAATTTTTCGCCCAAAAAAAAAACCTAAGGGGTACCACTGTCGTTTTTTTTTTGGGCCCAATTTTTGAGTTTCGATATCTCAGCTCTGGAAGGGGCTAGAGCCTCCATTTTTGCACTCAGGTCTAAGTCTCATGGCCCTCTATCAGAATCCAGAGTTTTGGGAAGATTGGAGAAACTTAATTTTTCGGCCAAAAAAAAAAACGTAAGGGGTACCACAGTCGTTTTTTCTTCGGGCCCAATTTTTGAGTTTCGATGTCTCAGTTCTGGAAGGGTCTAGAGCCTCCATTTTTGCACTCAGGTCTAAGTCTCATGGCCCTCTATCAGAATCCAGAGTTTTGGGAAGATTGGAGAAACTTAATTTTCACCCAAAAAAAAAAACTAAGGGGGTACCACTGTCGTTTTTTTTTCTGGGCCCAATTTTTGAGTTTCGATATCTCAGCTCTGGAAGGGCTAGAGCCTCCATTTTGCACTCAGGTCTAAGTCTCATGGCCCTCTTATCAGAATCCAGAGTTTTGGGAATTGGAGAAACTTAATTTTTTCGCCCCCAAAAAAAAAAACGTAAAGGGTACCACTGTCGTTTTTTTTTTTCGGGCCCAATTTTTGAGTTTCGATATCTCAGCTCTGGAAGGGCTAGAGCCTCCATTTTTGCACTCAAGTCTAAGTCTCATGCCCTCTATCAGAATCCAGAGTTTTGGGAAGATTGGAGAAACTTAATTTTTCGCCCAAAAA
>NW_024121466.1:1229413-1415749 GCF_016745375.1 Pimephales promelas
ATAAACTGCATTACCATTCTGATATACATGGACTTGTAGACAAGGCCTGTATAATTCACTCTTCCAATTAAACCAGTATTTCCACTTGCCATTGTGCAGCGTTTACTACAGTAAAGTTGTGTGAGTGGATCAGGTATTCTGAGCCTGTGTGAGTGGAGATGGGGCTAGTTTGCATATTCATGAATGTTTTTCTGGAAGCCCAGATCATGGACAACCAGCTGGCTTGCACACTCTGTTACTAAACCTTATTCCTGCACTTTAGAGAAATAGCCAACACTTCTTTATGTATTATTCATTATTTATTTACTACTCACAATCAGAATTAAATTTAATAATCGCAGTATGGCATGATTCCTTTTTTTCTGTCTCCAAATTTAAGACCACTTAAAATGGATACTATCTTTTTTATATTTTTTAAGACCCTTAATGACCTTAAATTTGATAACACTATTTAAAGGACCCCCAGGGACTTAATTTGTTAGATTTAACAAAGATTTCAGATTAAATTCGTTTCCTTTATGACTTTTTGTCATTCCTATATCCTTTTTGTTTCCAATGGTGATTTATTTGTAAACATTTTTTTTGTATCATATAACTCGTATAACTAAGCAACTAGCCACTCTGCATCCAACCAATCAAGTAAGATCTAAATTAGACATCATGTAAGCACCCAGCAACGTTTAGAGTTACAGATTTTGGGTTCTATTTAAACATCAGATTTTGTTTTATTATTAATTACTGAAATTACGTGTTGCTTGTTTTAGCGTGGCACTGCACACAATTCATATGGCTGGGGACAGTGCGTGGCCCCCAATTTAAAATCCAGTTTGGGCTCCACACCCACTGGGGAAGAGAAAATGAAGCGCTGCAGTAGAGAGGAGAAAAACAGGAACAACTCCATCCGTGCCAATTGCTCCCAAGACACACTCTCTTTCCTGAAAATCAGTGAAGATGATGGGTAATTATAAAGGGGGGCTTGTACAGGACTATCAATGTATATATATTTGGATTACTTTTGTGGAATAGAATTTGCCTGTACCTAGAGAAAAAGGTAAAAAGGCATCTCTCCTCCTGAAATTGCCTTCAGCATCCAGGAAGTGACCTGGGTTAAAAGAGTGTGGCGTCTCCCACTCGGACTCATCAAACAGCACTGATGTCAAAGTGCCGGTCACTATTGTGCCCTACAGAACCACAAGAGGCTTAACAAGAGTGAAACTATACACACTATTCTTAATGTGCTTAAACTAATAGGTTCTGCTCACGTTCACATTGTCACAACACTTAAAACATTACTAGGCCCACGCACCTTTGGGATAGAGTATTTTCCTATCTGAGTATCTTCCACAGTCGCCCGGACCACATTTATTGGGATAATATTTCCAATCCTCTGTATCTCATGAAGGACAGCATTGACGTAGGGCATGCTGTCCTTGTCTGATAAAGATGGCTGCCGTGACTCTCCCACAACACGATCAATCTCCTCCTGAACTTTGGCTAAAAGGTACCAAATTTAGAGAGTGTGAGTACGTACAGTATTACTTTTAATGTCAATATGAATGTCATAACTCACAGTAAGCTCTCACCCTGTATCTCAGGATATTTTATCATGTAGAGAAGACCCCAGTACAGAGTGGTAGCGCTGGTCTCAGTTCCCGCTACAAACAGATCTAGAGTGCAGATGCACAAGTTCTCCACATCAAACCCAGCGGCTGTGTCATCCTTAAACTACTAAAAAAACATGAATGAGAGGCATTTCAATTCAATAGCTGTACCAGATCACTTACTGATGCCCCCCTCCCCCACTTACTTTTTCAATCTCAGCAAGAAAGCAGTCAATGTAGTCTCGAGGACTTGATGGATCGCAATCAGCTCTGTGTACATTCACCTTCTCTCGAGCAAAGCCAATAACTTCTTTCCACAGAGCAATAATTTTCTTGTGCGGCCCTGGCAGTCGTCGCATGAGCCATGGGAACATATTATAAAGCTAAAGAAAGTAAAACAAAAAGTAGATGAGTTGTGAAATAAAGCTAAGTTAACTTGGTAAAATGAGAAAATGTTTACTTGAGCAAAGACCCCTCCTTGCAGATAAATAGCTTCACTGATGTTCTTTAACAGAGACTGGAAGCCATGGTCACTGTATTCAAATCGATTACCAAACACAAGGACACAGATCACATTTGAGACCGCATTGTTCAGCAGAAAGCGAGGGTTAAATGGTCGACCTGGAACAGTGGTTGATGTAAATTACACCGTGCTTTCAATTTCAAATGCAATTGTCGCATCATTTTCAGTCAAGATACGTCAGTAAATATATTACCTTGTTCGTTTGAAATGGCTTCATTCAGAAAGCAACACTCAAGACTGATGGATGGCTCTAAACTTTTCTTCCCCAATCCGAAGTTTCGAAGAGTTGAGAGTGCAAATCTCCTCTGATGCTTCCATTTATAGCCATTGGCAACAACTAAACCTGTGCACGAAACAAACCCAGTTAATAGATTACTGACAGTTTATGAGGAAATGTTAAACCACAAATTTAACATCCTGATATTAAACTGACCTCTGTCTCCAATGAGGTCATAAAATAAAGGTAGCGAGGGTCGATCAGAGAGGTTATCACCCTGTTGTGTATAGACCTCCTTCACTAGTTTATATCCATCCAAGAAAACCATTCTTGTTCCAAGAATTTTAAGGCTGAAAATCTTGCCATATTTTTCTGCAAACTGTAAAATATGAGTTATAAATCAATATCATACAAATAATAGTAGGTTTCAATGGTTTGTAATACTTTAATTTTAGCATGTTTACACAGACTACAATGACGTCATACGACAAATTAAGATACTCCAAGGCACTCAAGTGGTGTGGGAAAATAAGTAAAAAGGCCTTTATTTAATCATGGCCAAAACAATTAAAATTGGTGACAGATACATCAGATACACCTACACGTTGCAGCTTTATGCCTTCGTCTGGGTGCTTAAATGATGTCATTTTTGTCATAAAATAACATTAATTGAAAAAAAATGACAAACTGTAATAGAAATTTTAGCCAACATTGAAAAGAACAATCGGAACCGAACAGTTGTTTGGCACCATTGATTTCCATTGGTTCCAGTCGTTCTTCAAAATATCTCCATTTGTGTTCAGCAGAAGAAAGAAACTCATAGGCCTACAGGTTTGCAACAACTTGAGGGTGAGTAAATTATGATTTTTGGGTGGAGTATCCCTTTAAGATTTATTAATGGCTAGCTGATTTAACTAGTTTTAGCCAGACTGTATATTCCCACCCAGCTTGACTAGCTGAAAAAAAATGTTGTCAGAAATAAAGCTCCTGAAATAATTATGAGTATGCTGAAGGATTCTACTATTTTAGAAATTAACTTTTGTACACTTTTCATGACTCATGCATTCATACTGTTATAACTTTTACATGTTTGGGAATTGGGATATTCCACTAAGAACGCATTACAAAGGGTGCAACGTTCAGAGGGTCTATCGCCTCATTCAAGATGGCTGAGTTTGGACAGGGATGAAGTGTTGCTCATAGCAGTGATATCTCAATATGCCTCCTCGTAATCTCTAAATATCTCGACTTTGATCTCGAAATATTTAGACTTTGATCTCGAAATATTTAGACATTGATCTCGAAACATTTCCACTTTAATCTCGAAACATTTCGACTTTAATCTCGAAACATTTCCACTTTAATCTCGAAACATTTCCACTTTAATCTCGAAATGATAGATTTTTTTTTTACGTTGCGGTATAGGCCTACGTGGCCTACGTAGATAGTCCTTATTTATTAGATAGCTACTTATTCCAATGGAGTCAAGTATTTAATTAAACCCAACTTGTTAAGAAAAAAATAGAACTAGTGCTTATTTTTAGTTACTAGTAACATTTTTAATCAATTAAGCTAGCTCATATAAAGCGGAAACCTATTTTTAATTTTGCATCATTCAGTATTGAATTAAAAATGTTTATTTGCCTTGATGCGTCACAAAGTGTCAACCAGGGGTGCGTTTCCTGAAAGGATTACCTCCAAATGTCATGTAGGCTATAGAAACAATGCATATAACCACAGGTCGAATGTCGTTCAAACCACACAACTTTGCGATGCTGTTTGCGAATGTTCGTAACGGGAAACACCGACTCGTTGAACTATGCTGATAACGACGGAACTTGCGACCAGTTGGCTAACAATGCTTTCGGGAAACGCACCCCAGGAGTCGGGACTATAATTTTCGTCCGTGATTTTTAACGAGACGTTTGCTGCAGTCACTTCTGCCTTGCATAGGCTATGCAGAATTTCACACAGGAATACGTTTAGTTAGATTTAACTGGAATTCTATTTACCTTTGCAAACTGAAGATGAATCTTACTATTATCGATATGATGAAGGTCCCCTATAAACGGCAAAGACCAAGGTCCAGGAGGAAAGTTCTTCGGCGTTTTATTTCTGATATAATCACTCAGCAATAAAAACACACACGAAAATATCAAAATACTTTTGATGTCGACCCACTCGTAAAGGTGCAACAGGTCCATGACTGACACTTCCTGGATTGTTGTGTCCAAGTTTAAGCGGAGGTCGACCCAGATCCAAGTGGGCAGGATTTAAATGACCGCAGTTTCCTAAAGATAATTTGCGGTTTAAAATTCCGATTTATTTGGCTCTAGTCAGCAGTGCGATGTCGTAGACATATCTCATTCTTCATGATTTGTGAATTCAGGTTTAACTCTTAGGCCTGCTTAACACCACTATCCTGATTTATTTGTGAGCTCACTTTCACAGAAGGCTGCAGTTTTGGTCTGTTAATTTTTCACTTAAAAAAAAATTGGGTCATTACTCACCCAAGTTGTAAAGGGTAAAAAAAAAAAAAGATATTTACATCTCTAATGTCAACCTTGGGTTGTTTCACCAAGTGTAGTGTTAAATGCAGAAATCGGATATATGGGCCACTTTTAAAAGAAGATTGTCAAAAAATTGGACAGGGCTATAGTCTGCGTATCGAAATTTGGCATCAAGACCTGCAGTGTAAATGCAGCCTTAAAGGTGCAAGGTGCAAAAATTTTGACATGACATCAATAACTGTGTTTTCAGTGGTGTATAAAGAACCTATATAAATCGCAATGTTTTTATTTCCTTAGAATGAGACATTTAGATCTACAGAACTGCGGGCACCCCCTTCTATGAAGGTCGACATATTGTGACGTCATGTTTCTACCATAGCCGACAGCGAACAAACAGCGCAGAGCGCGTTCCATCACCTTGAAAGAGAAGCTGCAGAAAGCTAAGCTAGCCATAAACACAGTGAGTAGTGACTTTTCCCTTGGTGTAAAATATGTAGTTGGATTGTTTCTAGGGATGTCAAACGATTAATCGTGATTAATCGCATCCAAAATAAAAGTTTGTGTTTACATAATATATGTGGGTGCACTGTGTATAATTATTTTGTATGTATAAATACACACACATGCTTGTATATATTTAAGAAATATTTTCATATACTGTATATAGTCAGAGGAGAGTTCAAGAGATTTCCATGACGCATGCGCGAGAACTACGTTATTGTTCAACTACTTCTTGTTCATTTCTAGCACATGCGTCGTGGAAATCTCTTACTCTTCTAGCACATGCGTCGTGGAAATCTCTAACTCTCCTCTTAGGTCCAGAAGGAAGAAAAGGAATAGTCAAATAAAGTCGTTATTTTTGCTGTTGTTTTTCGCACAAAAAGTATTCTCGTCGCTTGATAAAGTTATAGTTGACCCACTGTTGTCACATGGAATATTTAAACATTTTCTTCAATGACTTTCTGGGCCGTCAAGTTTCAATCCCTTAGGGTACCAATGTGGCAGTGATACAGCTCTCAAATTTAATCAAAAATATCTTAATTTGTGTTCCGAAGATGAACAAAGGTCTTACGGGGTTGAATAATTAGTGATTTAATTTTCATTTTTGGGTGAACTATTTCTAGTATATTTGCAATGTACTTTTGAAAAAAGGAATATATTTCAAATACAATAAAGTATACTTTTTTTCCAGGAGAAAGGAGAGCTTGAGGAGCTGAGAGAGGCTATAGAGTCTCACAAGGTAAATTTAGAGGAGAACAAACTAACTCAGCTTAGTAAGCCATATTAATTATTTGATTGACATACCATATGACCATCATTGTCCTCATGATTGAATATTGGTAATACATCTTTAGGTTGAATGGGTAGTTATTTTCTCATAATAATAATAATAATAATAATTCAAAACATTTATATAGCGCTTTTCTCTGCACTCAAAGCGCTTTACATAGAGAGAGGAATCTCCTCAACCACCACCAGTGTGCAGCATCCACCTGGATGATGCGACGGCTGCCATAGTGCGCCAGAACGCTCACCACACACCAGCTTGCTGGTGGAGAGGAGACAGTGATGAAGCCAATTTGTATGTAAATATGGGGATGATTAGGAGGCCATGATAGACAGAGGCCACTGGGCAAATTTGGCCAGGATGACAGGGTTACACAAAGACATCCTGGGATTTTTAATGACCACAGAGAGTCAGGACCTCGGTTTAACGTCTCATCTGAAGGACGGTGCTCTTTGACAGTATAGTGTCCCCATCACTATACTGGGGCGTTAGGACCCACACAGAGCAGGGTGAGCACCCCCTGCTGGTCTCACTAACACCTCTTCCAGCAGCAACCTGGTTTTCTCAGAAGGTCTCCCATCCAGGTACTAACCAGGCTCAGCCCTGCTTAGCTTCAGTGGGCAACCAGTCTCGGGCTACAGGGTGATATGGCTGCTCATGTAGTTTATATTTAGCTGGTCCCTTCCTGCTTCAATTGCTCCACCATCATCCCCATCACAAGGAAACCCAGGACTGAATGACTGCAGACCTGTTGCTTTAATATTGAATATCATTTGGGAGACTGGTGCTAACCCACTTGAGGGACATCACTGGAACCTTCTAGTTGTAGACACTCTTTAGTTTGCTTATCAAGCAAACAGGTCCATGATTGACGCACTACATCCAGCAACAACTAGACAAATAAATGAGGATCGTGTTCGTGGACTGTTGGTCCCACACAAACAGCACTGGTGCTCCACAAGAATGTGTGCTCTCCCCACTACACAAATGACTGTACCTCTACTGACCCCTGTTAAGCTCCTAAAGTTTGCAGATGACACAATGGCCTCATTCAGGGTGGCTATGAATCTGCATTCAGAAGATATGTCTAGCTGGCTGTCTGGTGCAGTCACAACAACCTGGAGTGGAACCAGTGGAGATGGTAGTAGACTTGAGGAGGAACACCCCAGCTCTCCCCCCACTCACCATCATGAACAGCACTGTGGCCGCCGTGAAGTTCAAGTTCCAGGGTAGGGTTGCACCAGTCATTCGTGAATTCTCACAGGGATAGTTCACTTTAAAATTATTTTATTGATAGGTTTTAGCTTACCTCAAGGCCATCCAAGATGTAAGTGTCGTTGTTTCCACAGTATTTTCAATTTTCTTTTTTTCGGTCCAACCGGTGTTGTCTGTCAGTCATATAATGGAGGTTTAAGGGGTCCACCTCAAAGAGCATGCACAGAGAAGTCCAAATGAAACATGATTTAATGACTCGTAAATGTAAGTACACATTAATGGCCTAAGACACAAAACGAGCGGTTTATGTGAGAAAGGGAACAGTATTTATATCGTTTTTACCTCTTGTAACCACAGCCGCGTCCAAATGATCTGAATCAGTTGTCCATTGTCCAACTGAACCGTGTTCAACGTTCCGCCGGAAGTGATCTCTCGCGGGTGTACGTCACTCATTGTTACATCGTGTACACAGAGATTTCAGAAGTTTTAAAATAATTTTCCAATACGTCATCAACAACATTCATCCTCATTAAATGATAATGCCTCATTAATAAATACAAATAAAATAATTTGGGACAAAATTCTTGAAATAACCATTTATTTCTATTAAATACAACACAGACAAATCCAGTTAGTGTTTCTGCTGTGACTAGCTGCAAATATATATGTATAATCTATAATTATATCTAATTTAGATCATAACAAACTCTTTAAACAACATATCCTGTACATATTAAATACATCTGCAATTCAGGTGAAATTGCGAAGTTCATGTTAAAGGTATTAAAAACCTGTGCTAACACCAACTTTCTAGTGTATGCTTGTTGGGTCCATGTATTTTCCCTGCAGTGTGTATATAATGTGTAATGCATCTCAATCCTTTAGTTTTTGCAAAATAATGACCAGTTAAAAGTTATGATAAGGGCCTGAACACTGCAAAAAAATAACACCTGGAACTGGCATACTGAATGTCCTATTTTCAATTTTCTGAGTGGTTGGCAGGACACTTCCAAGCAATAACCAAAAACTACAAAACTTATGTCCTGCATTCTCTTGTTAGTGTGTGTATCTTTCAGGGCAATGTGTCCTGCTGTGTGTTAGTCTGTATATAAGAGATTGCATGTAAGTCTGGGTGGTGTTTCTTGGTGTGTATGCGCAGGTACTGTTTGCCTGCGAATCGTTTTCCACAGCGGGTGCACTCGTACGGTCTCTCTCCGGTGTGGACAGTCTGGTGAGCCGTGAGGTGTCCCGACTGCGTGAAACGCTTCCCGCACTGCTCACAGCGATACGGCCGTTCTCCAGTGTGAATGCGCATGTGCGTGTCCAAACTCTGCGATGTGGTGAAACTCTTCCCACAGATTGAGCAAATGAAGTGTCGCTTGCCGGCTCCACCCCCGCGTAGAGCGCCCAACCGCCCATAGAGACCCAGCCCTGAGACGTTACCCAGAGCAACGAGCCGCTGAGCAGCAAACAAGGGTGAATTATGGGATACAAAAGAGTCTGACCCACCAATCCTCTGTGGTGAGGTCTGCAAGTGTGCGAGTGTGCTACGGACAGAGTGTGCGGCCCAATCGGATACCGGGTCCAGATCGGCCTTCGCACACAAGTCTTCCTGAAGCACTCGATGATGATGGGAAGCGCGAGTATCCGACATGGTTTGAGCAAGGGAGAGGGAAGCGTTATCTGAAACAGACAAGTCGACGCTGGAGTGCTGGGATTCATCTGCGCCGGAGTGTGTGTCTGCAAATGTGAGCGTATGGGAGTGTGCGTCATGGTCAGGGGAGTGTGAGAGTGTGTGAGAGTCCTGTCCCGAGAGCTCGGCAACATCTAGTTTAGGAGAGTCGTGAGCTACCGCAGAGACACTTTCACCTTCGTCCTCGTCGTCGTCCTCATCTGTCAAGAAACAGACAGCATGAACACACCACACTCTTTTTGAAAAGGGTTGGCATGGACTTTCAGGTTCATTCCAGGTACATTTTCATGTCCCTATAATACATGCACTAATAAATTAGATCATTTTGAGTAGAATTGATAAAGTAAAAAACTGTTCACTGGGCTTTTACCATTTAATTGTATTAGTAATAATAAACAATAGTAGGAATTACTAAAAAGTTAAAGTAATAATTTGCATAGAAAATATATTTAATATATACATATAAATAAATATATATAAATATTTGCATACCTAACTGAACTAACCGTACTGACTGACACGATCAGATAAGAAGAAAAAAAAATGAACTGGCAGAATAATGATGCTATTGTCTTCAGTAGAGCTGTTTTCTAGTGGAAATTGAAGTTGTCATAATTGGTATACTGCATCACTCAAACTGTTACTGAACTAAACTGAATTAACATTGAATAATGTTACTATTGTTTTGAAGAGCTGCTTTATAGCTGAAATTGAAGTCATTTCATAATTTATGAACTTGGCAACAATGACACTATTGTTGAAGTTAACTGACCTGAATAAAGACACTACAGTGAATAGTGTAAAGTACAGATATACTTTATAGCTGAAATCAATGTTGTTTCATAAATTATGAACTTTGAAACATTAATACTGTTATTTTCCTGTTTAATACCATGAAGCTGCGTAGACGCACCTTTGGCTTGCTCAGTTGTGGCATAAAAAAAGACAATAAATATTAACAAAATATCATCAATCTAACTGTACTGATGGCATCAGACTGAACACAAAAACCTGAACTAAGCTTAATAATGAAACCATTGACTTTTGCAGAGCTGCTTTATAGCTGAAATTGAAGTCTTTTCATAATTGATTCACATACTCTGCAATATTGACATGGCTACTGAACTGAATTGAATCCACATTGAATCGAATTGAGCTGAATAGTGACACTATTGTCTTCTGCACAGCTGCTTTAGAGCTGAAATTGACATTATTTCATAATTGATGAACTGCAAAACTGACACTTATTGGACTGGATTGAATCAACGCTGACCTGAACAGAACTGAACAAAGGCACTATTGTCTTCTGTTTAACTGAAATTGAAGATGTTTCATAATTGATTAACTTTGCGACATTATTCTCCTGTTTATTACCATGAAGCTGCTTTGCAACAATCTGTATTATTATAGGGGTCGACATGGACATTCAGGCTCATTCACAGTATGCAGAACATTTTCATATTCCCATCTGAGATTTGTATCATATCAGTTAGTAAAAACAAGTTAATAATATTCAAAAATGCTTTTAAAAGCAAAAAGCGTGAAATACAGAAAAAAATATAATGAAGTACGAGCCCTGGCTACTCACCTCCCAGCGGCGGCTGCTCGAGACCTTCCTCTTTGATTTGCATTGGGATCAAATCTCCTCCATCACGAAACTCACGCGCCTGGAATCAGATTAATAACAAATAATAATCGCTTTTACACACAGATATTGCTTCCATTTTAATCACACACACACAATAAATTATCATCTAACCTCTGACACTGCACCCCGGCTGGTGGACTCTCCGCCTCCGGACGTTTTTCTGCCCACTAGCGACTCGCGTGCACTGCTGTCACACCGACCGTCTCGCGTTACGGTTGTGTCGTCGCTGTACCCCCGCGCCGCAACGATAGACTCTATGAGCTGCAGTTTCCGTCGGAGCTCCTCGTTCTCCTTCTGATGGCGTGAGATCTCGATGTGTAAAACGGCGTAACCGTCGTCCACAAGCTCGCAGATCTCTGCCACCGCCGCACGAGTCAGGGTCTCCATGATGGTCGCGAGCTGGGAGTGAAACGCCCGGTAATTCGCCATCCTTCGCGCTCCTCTGCGTTTGGGCCGCCTGTAGGTCCCGCGGACAAGTGTGTACGTTGCAGTACAACTTTAGGTTAAAGTGACAGCTGCTTTCGTTATTCGTAAAGTAAAACTGTCCGGTGTTGTTTTTATTTTCTGTGTGAAATGGTGTAAACGCTCTGACTGTTGCTTGTGGAGGCTGATGCCGTTTCCGGGGGGCTTCGCTCATATGTTGTCAAAATAAAAGTCACATGTTGACTATTTTTGTATTGTTCAAATGTAACCATAAACTGCTAATTAATAAATGAAATGTCTGATTACTGAATTATTTAAATATTAATATTTAAACAATTGCACCTCCTGAAAACTGTTTTCTTCATAAATCGTTAACAGCACAACATAAATAAGGACAGACAGAATGATGTGGGCGATGCAAATTGCCTATTTGTTTACTCTGGAGCAGGCTAACAAACATAAATATATACACACATATTCTGGACATTCCATCTCCTACCAAGAGACTACAATGATTTAAATTTAGGGAAATAAATTTCACACATTTATTTAAGGCTCAAGACTTTGGTTGGTTTATTTGACTCCAACTGCAAACAATGGCTTCAGATAAATTGTTTTGTAAAGGACGAAGAGTTCTAAATCATGATCCTGTATATTTCATTATCATTCTGCATGATATCAGACACTTAGAATGATGTTATTACATACAGCTTAATAAGTGTTCTTTCGTGTTTACAGGTATGTTCTCAACTGTATCAGAAAGAACTGGTAAAAAGTATAGAATATAACAAATGTATTAATCATGGCATAAGGACAGGCATAAGTACACACGTCAGATGTACGTGAATAAGGGTGCATTTATCTGCGGCTGGTGGAACCAGATTTCCTCTTCCCAGAAAGGAGATGTTTAGGTTTGAGATCAAATACATGTCGATCAGATTCACCCTTCCTTCCTTGCCTGTTCATGTCCTTCTGTGAGCTCTTCATCATGGTCTTCACCTTTTTCAACATCTGGAAGAAATGAGACAATAAATCAACTGAACATGTTTGTCCTTTGAGCAACATCTGGAAGATCTTTTCCAATAACCTACTATATGACTAAACATTAAACATCCTTTCATACACAACTTGATTTCAAACTTGTCTTGTACATGAATACAGGCAGTTTCTGAATCTGACCTTGGCATCTCTGACTCCTGATTGGTCCCTTGGTGGTCTTGAGGCGCTCTGACTGCGAGTACGTGACGTCGGTGGTGTGGAGACTTCCCTCTTCCTCTTTCGAACCAGAGAGCGAGATCGTTGAGCATAGTGGCTCTAAAGGAAAAAAGGTGAACACAAACATGTTCAGTGTACACAGAAACAGATCACCATGACCAAATGGTATACAAAATCAAGCGTGTTCCCACTAAAAATACAGAGCATGAAAATGTTATAAGTAGACAGGTTCTTACATCATCTTTATCAGTCATGTCCAAACCCAGATCACCCATCTCCTTCTCCAGAGTCGCTCTGTCCACCTGCATTCCCAAACAGACCATTCAAATTAAGCCATCTTTGACAAGCTAACAAATCAATTGCAAACAGAAAAATGTGATCTAATAGGTTGTTTAACAACAAATATTCCATAATGAAAATTAAAAAGTAATCTGAATAATTACATACTTCACCTAAAATAAGCAAGTAATATCCAATATTTAACTACTTGCTATAATATAAACATGTTCCTGCTGGACAGAAAGACAGACCTTCTTGGCCGTGCGGGGTATTCTTGGTCCCTGTTTGTCTTTTTCTTTGGACTCGAGAATCTTTAGCTTCCGCTTCTCGCGAATCTGACTGGCCAGCTGTCGGATCTCCTTCATCTCTTCATCCTCGCTCTCCTCATCAGAGTCGTACTCTCCGGCCTTCTCACGCAGCTCCTCTTCCTGCTCCAAATCCTCCAGTCTCTGAGAATAAGAGAAAGGACAGAAATTCAGAACATGTCATCTGAAAAAGAATGTAACCAAATAAAAAATAAATAAATAAAAAAACAGTGAGAAACAGTGAGGACGGACTGAATTATCAGCGATTACAGTCATGAAAAGAGATAATAGGTTACATATTAAAGCTATAGCATGTTTTAATACCTTCATGATCTCCGGGTCGACGTAGTCAGCAATATTGTGACCCTCCCAAATCTCAGGAATCTTATCCTCCTTTTCTTCTGGATTCATCAAATCCCAGTATTCTGAACACACAAGACAACATTTACATTTTTTTTAATTGTCTAAAGCAGGGGTTCTCAAACATTTTGGTGCCAGGGACCCCTTTCAGGGGAAAAAAAATTCCAAGGACCCCCCTCATATTTATAACAGTTATTGAGCACAAAGTTAATGTGTGAGCGGCAAATGAAATATTTTTGCACAAAATGAATGGTCTCCACCCAGGGTAATATGCAGGAATTTCTAAATAGCCTACTGAGGTAACGAAAGTGATCTTGCTAGGAATCACTTAGGATCCCTCACTTAGGAATTTTTGATGTTCTTGATCTACACATGTGCATTTTAAGGTGTTTTAAGGCCCCACAATTGGATAACTATAGATTTAGTAGAAGCATGTCAGTCAGTGGCATACATTTTTTTTTTTTGTCAAGATGTCACGAAACACAATCACATATTCCAATCAGGAATGGCCTTAAAAGAGAAATGTTTCAATAATTAGGCCTATTCTGCACACAAATAAAGCCCATAAGCCTATAAATACAATGATAATGGCATTATGTTTAGGTGCGTGCGTTGTTAATTTGAGCTACTGTAATTAGCTAAAAAAAAAAACATACAGTATATGTTAAATATATGAATCCATAATGTTAATCTCATGGGCACAGTATGTTTCTATTGACCTGCTTTTTCCTTTGTTAAAGTTGAGCTTGATTAATACTTTGCAAACTGATTGTTTCAGTCGTTTTTTAAAACTTTTATCTAAAACAGCTGTTTAGTTTATGTTAATTAAGGCCTACATCTTATCTCGCACTTTATGACCGTTGACTGAAACGTCGCGCGGGGAACTTTGAGTTCACTCCGACTCAAACATTTTGACATTGACGAGCTATCGTTGTTAGTCTGCTGAAGCACCTCAGACGAGAAGGTCAGTATCATCGCGATGTGCATCCTTGCAACCTCAGTTGTGGGTACGGCCCTGTCACTATGCACTTTTATTTTGATAATGATCAGACTTCTAATGTCAAATCTACAGTAGCAGTGCTAGAACTGACTATTGTGCGCGCACGCGAGACGCCGGGGCGCAATTACATGGGAATTTTTCCTCAGCAGTGGAAACAGGAATAGGCTACTCTTATTTATGGTCATAGATAAGACAAGAGTGCATCATCCGAAACGGTAAAGTGTCCATTTTTTTTATTTGTGTATAGGCTACATTATAAATGACTACAAAATGTCATGCCTTTTAAAAATACAGAAAAGAACCGGATGCGGGTTCATGCCGTCTCTCTGTCTCCTTTCTGGCGCACGTCCCGCAAAATCAACAGCAGCGAATAGTCTACTTGACGCAAAGACATAGATTATCTATCTATAGAAAACTTTAAGTGTCTACTTTTGTATTGTTTTATGTTAAATGCTTTATATAAGTTACTTAGGAATAAACAGCATGTTTTCAGATGATAAAGAAAACATGACTCATAGCATGGAAAAAAACGTTAGGTTGTAAATTACGCGGACCCCACTTTGAGAACCACTGGTCTAAAGTCATTTTCTTTCAGACACATCTGCAGTGTATATCTTGTGTACATGTATATGTGTGTGTTTATATCATACTCTGTAGATCAAGTGTGTAATCATCTCCCAGCTCAACCTCCAGGTCTCTCTCCAGTTTGCGTTTGGGAGCATCTGTCTCCATTGCCTTCCTACGTATCATAGCACCTTCGGGAATAAACGGAGGCCTTTCCTGCAAAAACCAAATCAAAAACTTTTACAAACACACTAATGTTTGCTAGAAGCAGTTATGAAGAAATAAGCTTAGATCCAAGCGGATAATGGTTTAAGAAGTGCGAAGAGCATGTACCTTTTGATCTCTCTTGGCTGGCACTGCCAGATGGAGTCTGTTCAAAACATCATGGACCTTCTTGCTTTTCATTTTTGTGTCCACACGGTGAGCCAACAGCCGATCACATGCCTGTATATAATAATAATAATAATTTCACAAATCATCAACGGACATCAACCTACAATAGTCTTTTTCTCTAAAACCTGGCTGATCTCAGTAAGCCTATGTGAGAAAAAAGCTGATTGGTTGGTCTTACCTCAGTCTTCACAAGCATCACTCCCTCTTCAGTGAGAGTGCTCGTCTCAATCACTGTGACCCCCTCAGCAGTGAGATCCGCAAACACTTTCTACACACACACAGAGCTCAGTTTAGTGTCACTGCAGAAAGTCTCAAGTTGCAGGTATTCTTTTATAACGTCCATTAAACTCTAAACGGTTTGAGATTAAATCTAGTATAGATCTAGATAAAGATAAAGGCTAAAATAGTGACACAGTAGGGAACAAATAAAAGAACAAAGGCTGCATTTATTTGATCAAAAATACAGTAAAACTATTTTTACATTTTAACATAACTTTTCTATTTTAATATATTTAAATATAACATAAAATGTCATTTATTCCACAAATGGAAATGCTTAATTTTCAGCATCATTACTCTTCAGTGTCACATGATCCTACTGAAATCATTCTAATATGCCGCTCTTGTTCTAAAGAAACATTTCTTATCAGTGTTTGTAAAAACCCAATTCTTCTTTTACCCTTTATTAGTAAATAAATCCCTTTATTAGTTTCCTTCAGCTCCAGGACTGTATTAGAGGATTCAGAATGTAATTTACCTGATTCTCGTCCGACAGTTCACTGATCTTCTTCACATCACACTTATTGGCCATCACGATCAAAGGCTGCATCACACAAATAACAATCACTGCTATCATTCAGCCCAACAAAACCATATTGTTTCACCTCATGTACATCTTTGTATGTGTGCGTACCTTGTTGGCAAACAATGGCCGTATATTGTTGAACAGTTCTAGTTGTTGTGAGAGTGTGTGTCCGCACTGCTCTGACACATCCATGACGTAGAGGACAGCAGAACGCAGGTGAGCCAGAGCGGTGATGGCCTGCATTTCTATGGTATTCCTTTCCTCAAGAGGGTGATCCAGAATACCTGGAGTATCAACCACCTACAAACACAGTAAATAACAGGTTCGGAAAATTTTTATAATACAAAATTGTAGAAATCAATTAAATGAAATCAGTTGTCCAGGAATCCTATATTTTTCTACCACTCACCTGCCAGCGCAGGTATTTGTAATCCATGTGACCCACAAACAAAGATTTGGTGGTGAAGGCATACGGCTGGACCTCAACATCAGCACGGGTCACCTGTACATCCATTAAAACTTCATTTAAAACAAGTTTGAAGTTTAAAACTTTGACAAGTTTTTGTGCTCCTGTATCTGTGTGTGCATAGCGCATTCTCCACTCTCTGTGTACGAGTGATGTGTGCATTAATGAAAACAACGCATTAATATAGAACGGTGATTAGTTGGAATGCATTTAAGGACGCGGCAAAGTGGAAGTCAAGGCTGTAGCAAAAATGTCAGAATTGAGTTTCATTTATTAGGTCATTCCTCAAGTGGAATGGATTTGACTGATTTGTGTTCTGAAAAGTGAACAGACATATGCACGATGATATAATCCATTGTATAATAGACGTAAATGTTTTTAAAACAATTTTAATGAGTAGTAAGCTAATCTATATCCTCACAGTGTGTCGGTTATGCGGTGATGAGCTATGGAATTATGGCAGAGCAAATTAATTTTAACAATAATTTAATAAATAATATTAGTATCCTAATAATAATAATGATAATAAATGTAATACTTTAATTGGAAATCCTCTTGCCAATATAATAGTCTATTGGTACAACCCTACAGTGCACACAGATTTGACGTTTAACCTACATTCACATGCACAAACAAACCTTGTTGATAAAGCTGGACTTGCCGACGTTGGGGTAACCACACAGCAGGAGGGTTCTGGTGTTTGGATCAATAGTGGGTAAACGGGACAGATGCTGCCGCACTACGAAAAGATAAATATGCATTTACTATGTGCATCAGATGTAAAAGTTCATGCTTATTTTTGTTTAACATTTATGCTTTAATGGGTGAAGCCAAACATTAAAAATGACAGTAAAAACTCTGTCACAAAATATTTCCATTTCAAATAAATGCAGATCTTTTGAACTTTCCATTAATCAAATGTATAAAAAAAAATAAAAAGGCAGATACATTTTCAACATTGATAAGAACACACACATTATACACACACATGTAATTTAAATCATAATAATATTTGACAATATTACTGTGTTTACTGTATTTTTGATCAAATAAATGCAGTCTTGGTGAGCACCAGAGACTTCTTTAAAAACATTTTTTTTTTTAAATCTTAAGGACACTAAAGGTTTGTGTTTCGGTTTACCAGAAAACCATCTGATATTAAGAAAAGTATTAGTGAATGTGTGTAAGTGGTTGTTACCTTGTTCTAAATACTCCAGACTCTGTTTCTGTCTCTTTAATATAGTGCACATGCGACCCAGTGCGGCCCTTTTCAGCTGTTTGCAGCGATAAAGCGAATCTCCATATTTCATGAGCCGCACATAATCTTTAGCAACACTACAAATGCAGACACAGTTTTACTCAGTTACAGTAAATGAATTTCACAGACCCACAGATATGAGCAGACCTCACAAGGGATACATTTAAAAATCAAAAAAAGGATGTAAATGATCTCATGTATCAGCCAACATCTTTATATTAAAATCAACCACAAATAAAGCTAGAGTATACATGCACGATGATGATTAACCCAACAGACTCACTTGTCAATGAGGTTCTTGGCGATGTTGATCTGACCAAGAGCCAGTTTATAATGATCTTTATCATACAGCACATTCATCAGATCAGCATAGAAGGGGTGGATATCCTGAGAGAGATAAAACGGCAGTCATTTATCTACTAAAGGGATGATTAAGAAGGATCAGCTTGTGTATTGTGAAGTTTGGGTGACACTTACATCCAGTTTGGGGAAGTCAGTGAGGATCTGTGACAGCCGATCATGGTAGTTCTGCTGGGTGAATTTGACTTTGCGCATGTAGAAATGCCTTATTCGGTGGATCTGGTAGTGTTTGTGTACAACAGTGGGAGTTTTTCGCTGGGTTTTGGATAAAGTCAGATCTATGAAGTCCTGCATGAAGAGAATCAAACAAAGAAATGGATTGTGTTTGATTTACTATTCCTTATAACAACAAAAGCTTTGAGTAACATTATTGAGGCACACCAGGGTTCCCACATATTTTGGCAAATGACCTATGATTTTTCCAAATATTGATTACTACTTGAGGATTTTATATAATAACCAAATTATAATAAATAATTGTATAAAAGGTTGTACTGACATCAATTAGACAATGAAATACAACTAGAAAAGCTTATATACCCACTAAATTTCCACTATATTTGCATTCATTTTCCAGGAATGGATATATATATATATATGAAGAGTTCAGATGCAAAAGCCTCTAAATGCCATTTGAAATTTTCTTCTTTAATTATGATTTTTTTTTTTCAGTAATTTCACTTAAATAACAATTAATAGGTAATTATCATTGCCATTTAAGTGAAATCACTGAACTTAAATTTACAAGTTTGATCAAAATCATCATTAAAGAAGAAAATTTCAAATGGCATTTAGAGGCTTTTGCATCTGAACTCTTCATATATATATATATATATTACATTACATTTAAAAATATGCATACTTTCAATAACCATGGGGACCTTGGCACACATTTTGGGGCTAGTGGTTTAATTCAACAACTGACAACAAATGTAAACAAAAAGTAAAGTAATCACAGGACGAGTTACCAAAAATTGAGTTGATCTAAACTTTTTTTGGCTTATTAACTAAACAAAGATCTCAACCGCATTAATATTTCATCCCCTCCCCAGATGTTATAAATGCAAAACCACTCGTTCTTCGTTTTCACATATGGGGCCATTAAAAACATGCTGACACAAATGAAATAACTAAAATTACAAGAATGAAAAGTTAAATGGCTGAAGAACGCGCGCACGTGTTACAGAGCGAGCAGCATACTGTCAACGTCCGTTATTAACGGCAACACCATCAGCACTTTCTATGGCATTTAACCCCACATATGAGTGTCAAAACACGTCGTTAATTTCCTACCTTCGCGGTGGGAACCACCATAATCTTTTTAAAGTTGTACAGAGCCATGATTGCGGCACACGCGAGTCCTCAGTCCTCAGCAGAGCACGCAGAAGGGCCGAAACACGCAGCGGACGCGTGTCACGAAGAGCAACACACGTGGTACCGCACTGACGCGACCACAGCGTCACCTACCGGAGGGAGTAGCCACACGGATCACTGCAACTACAGTGCAGAACCACCATGTCGCATTGATGATAACAAGGATAGCAGAAGCACAGTTTTAGGACTTACGTTTGGATCGGGTCATTTTGAATCAATGTTATCGCACTGGGCTAAAACTTACTGACTTTGCTCATACAGGGTACTACTTCCCACAATTTTTGTACTTTTTTGAGGATTAATGTTTAACCAAGAAGTTTGTTTTGAAATGCTTTTATCTTGTAAAAAATCAAAGTCACACTTGTGGTGGACAAAAAATGACCTGCCCCCCCCAATTTTTTTTTGTATAAATCTGTTGTAATGCTATATCATCACCAAATATTGGATACAATCTTTTTGTCAACTTATTTTGTATTTCTTTTTGAAACTGACTGATTGTAGGCTTCATCAATCTAAGCTTGTATTGGTCAAAAATGACCATCATCGATGAATGGGGGAGATTGAAAATAAGAGAAACATTTAGTGTTCATCGTGTTCTTATGTATGCTTGCAAAGATTAAGGCCTCGGACCTGTCCATGCATGGATACACGAACACTCACACACGTTCATATACACAAACTATTTTGAGTATTACAGGCTACATGTTACAGAACGTGTTTTCACAGAGATGAAGGCCTACGTTCAATAAGTTTCAAAAAAAAGTACAAAACCTGTCCTAATTGAACAAGTTGACAAAAAAAATGTAATCCAATATTTGGTGATAATATAGCATAACGAGCGATTTACAAACAGGTTTAGTCCTAATGGCTCACTCTGGGTTCAGCGGCAAATGTTCAAAGGGCAAAATGGTAATTTTGAAATAGAGCTTCGATTTGATTACATTTCTGTTGTAAAATGTTAAAGTAACATTCCAAACCACACTAAATCACAGCACAAAATCAAAATAATTTTATTTAGACAATTTATTGACACATCATTTATTTGTACAAGTAAAACAAACCAGATTAGGAATTTCTGAAGGTTTGCCCCTGATTAGACAAGCCTTTAAGTAACTTCAAATAAATAATTGTATTAACGGGTCTTCTGTTTGCAAACAGAGCACAGTAACATAGGAAGGGTTGGGGAAAAAGAGGGAGTGGAAAATGAAATAAACATTTTCCTCAGCAGTAGTTCAGTGTGTATCATGCTCTGTTTCTACCAAAGTCCAGCAGTGATCAGGAATTAAGCTGATATCTGCTCAGAGCTAGAGATGACAATCATCACGCGTGTTACCTTCAACACCACAAATACTGGCTCAATTGCAGCGTAATCAGAACACGAGCATATTTTCAAGAGTATACATAATGCTTGTCTGAACATGAGATGACGTATCTCCTATATATGAGTTGTGTAATTTACCGAGATGACTGTTGACCACCAACATACAATCAATAACAGAAGAAAACATTATTAATACTGATATGATGCACAAAAGTCAAAGGTTATGAAAAAAGGACACAGAAAGACTTTACAGATGTGTGCACTGCAACGTTGCACACACTGTAATTGTAGTACTAAAAAGCTAAACATTTCAACACACAACAGAACATGTGAAAAAAAAAATGGAACAAAGTGAAGTTAATACGGTGGGCGGAGTTTAAAGTTTGGGAGGAGCAACTGCTTGTGTGAAGTCAATCCTGTGGGAGGAGTTTAGTCTGTGCATGTCAAATATAGTTGGTAGGGAGGATGCTTTAGGGGAGGAGTTTAAAGATTGGGAGGGGCTAATGCTATTCACAAGAGGCGTGTTTGACTTGAAGCAGCTGACGATTCAGTGTATGACATTGAAGTGATTAGAGAGCAGATGGCTCTCAATGCTATCAAATAACACTCAGGGTACTTTAACGCCATCGGTCAGCTTCAAGTCGAGCACACCTGATGAGTCAGTGCTGTGGGAGGAGTTTGCATAGTAAAATTTGCAGTCTCTTTCCCTTCACTGTTGTAACATGAATGGATGAATCAATGAGGTAAACAAGTACATGTATTTATCTACTGTACAGATGAAGCAGAAGAGTATGTGCACACCTAACACTATAGGTAACTAGATGAGATAACTACGGTAAATGTGTTTGAATGTGTGTATATGTATGTGATGATTACCAGAGGTATTTGTCCTGCTGAGGTATTGTGTCAAAATTGTTTTATTACTAATCAGTGCTTCACACAAATACTGCAATATTGTGTGTTTAACGTGTATTTTTTTGTGTTTTTTTTAAAAGGCACCAGCAATGGCTATAAGCTGTGTGGCGTTTTTTTCCCATTTACATAATAATCGGCCCTCTTAAATGTATGATGTTTGCATGCATGTGTATGAGCAAGTGTAAGCATGTGTGTGTGTGTGTGCATGGCTCCAACACTCACACTGCCACTTTTTCAAGAGACCGTATGGGTGGAGTTATTGCTTTCAGGCCATTCCCAGGGCAACTGTTACCACGGCTAAGAGCGTGTCCAGTTGTCATGGCAGCATGGGAGTGTTCAGGTGGCCGGGGCAGGAAGACAGGACAGGAGCGTGTGCGTGCGTGACCTTTGTGACCTCCAGCGTGGCAGATGAGGTGGCTCACCGTGTCCAGCGGGGAAAGCGTGTGCGAGTGTGTGTGTGTCTGCTCTTCACGCTGCTTCAGCGAATACCAGGTGAGGAAGATGAACAGAAAGCCCAGGAACTTCAAGCTCGCCGCCAGCCCAAAGTAAACAAAGCGGAGGGAAGTGACATCGTACTCCCAGCAGGACCCATGGAAACCACAATCCTGCTGCCACAGCATACAGGTGGTGTCAATCACAGCTCCAAAATAGATAGGAGTAGGGATATAGGCTGGAAAGAAAGAAAGAAAATTATTCACTAATTAGCAAGCAATTCATTAAAACACATGGGTAGTTAGCAGTATTCTACAGTTCAATGGTTTGGGGTCAGTAAGATTTTTTTATTTCTTAAAAAAGAAAATATTTTATTCAGCAAGGACATTAAATTAAACAAAAGACACCACAGTTTACACACAAATACAAAGCAAACTGTTTTCAACATTGATAATAATAATAAATGTTTCTTGAGCACCAAATCAACATACTAGAGTGGTTCCTGAAGGATCATGTGACACTGAAGACTTGAGCAGTGGTGCTGAAAATTCTAATTTTGACCAAAAGAATAAATAACGTTTTAAAATCTATTAAAATTGCAATAATATTTCACAATATTACTGTTTTACTATCTTTTTGATAAAATAAATGCAGCCTTGTTGAGCATAAAGAGACTTCTTTCAAAAACATTTTAAATTATCACAAAAATGAGTCTGATAACTATTCTAAAAGCATATTATTGTCCAGCTCTAGCTGACAGTCACAGAAATATAAGAAGGAGTTCTGTAAAATCTATCCAATCCTACCAAGAGTCCTGAGAAGAACGAACTGCATTCCCAGAGCAAACGGCCTGTCCTCTTCATCCACTGACCTGCTCAGAAAATAAGAGCGAGAGATGAGCGAAACAAAGAGCAAAAGAGAAATGATATCCGAGGACATGGAGAGAGGCAGACCTGAGCGTAACGATGATGACGGACGGCTGACCGCAGGCGGTTATGAGAGTGACGATGAAGAGAAAGATGAGGAAGGTGATGAGTGTTCCACAGGTGCGCTCACACTTTCCTGCCAGTGCGTAACCATTCTCGTTCAGGTACGTCTTCACGATCACCACCTGGAGCTCATGGTTTCCTCCTGATGGCGTGATCACCTGTCTGCTCTGAACGCATGCGCAGTCAGAATAGTTTCTGATCTGAGCAAGAGAAAACACACATAAAAAAATATCAACAATATTGACATAGACAATGTCTTAAGACAATTTCTCTGCTAGCTACATTTTTACATTTTTATTTATCCTATTTTTTTTTTACCATTATTTATCCTAAGGCAAATATGAAAATATGTTGTCTTAAACAAAAATGTATTAAATTATTTTTAAAGGGGAAAAAAATCAGTCAATCATTGTAGCCCTCAAACCGTGTTCACTTTATAGCCCTTAATCCTGTAATTGTGGACAAATGTGGGCACAGAGGACTCAGGTGTGATTCTAATGTTTATTTATTATAAATGTTACATCAATGTCTTCGATAAAGTTTTTTCTATCCATTTATGGTGTGTTTTTTTTATTTTGAGGGTATTTTTGAATTTATTTACTTCAAAAAGTACCATATTTTCTATGTAAATTATGCTTATTTTTATGTTTTATTTTTTTCATTTTTTCAACCACATTAAAATATCATTCCAATAAGTTATTCGAGCTAAAACCTAAAGATGAAGTGACTTTGCTGTCATCTGATGTCTTATATTGGCTTATTTTAGAATGCTCTAAATTACAGTGTTTCCCATTAATTTCTATGGGTGCCCATTTTTGACCCAAATACAAGATTAAGGAGTTTTTTTTCACCCACTTAACATAGTAGAATTAAGTCAAAAAAATGTTTGTGTATTCAGGAGGCAAACTTAGGAAAAGTAGCGAGGTCTTGTACCGCTCAGATCAAGGAAGTTTTGTTTTTTTTAAATAAATCAAAACTATTTTACCCACATTTGTCCAGAATACAGTTTTAGGGATAGCAAAACACACATCTTTGTCAATATTCAATATTTCAATATTTCATCTCAAACAAATCTCTCAACTAATGCCGTTAACTATACAGGGAACCCTGTCAGCTGGTATATTCCTATAATATTAAAGGTTACATTTAACAACTGATTTGTATCATAGATATGCATAGGAACTTGGAAGGCAGTTCTAATAATAAATTTTTAACTATATAACTATGTTTCTACTCAAATTAGATTTTTTGAAATATAAACATTTAAATAGTGGGCATTCATAACAACTTGTTTTCATGAATGATTTATACACATACATTTCATTAAATATTGAGGAACGGGTTAAGTAAAACATGCTCTATGCACTGGGGCTTGAACTGAGGCAGCTACAGTGATCCATCACATCACATTAAAGACAGACAAAACGGTATTTATTGTAAAGGATAGACTAAAAGATCAATTCTTAGGATCTTGAAGAATTAATATCAGCTAATCGAAATGAGAAATGACTAAAATCAGGAAAATAATATTTTTTAACCCACATTTTTGGTTTTGTCGTGCATTGGATTCACCATTTTTAATCTACATTTCCATTGATATTAATCCACGGTTTGTGTGAAACGGGGTCAGTAGACAGATCACTCACTCCTGAGGTGTGGTTGGCGATGTTGCTGCAGCCCGCCAGGCATGGGTTAAAGTAGGTGATGCCGTCAGAGCCGCAGACGGGTGCGTACTCATGAATCCTGCAGCCACAGTTGACGTTACAGCTTCCCGTTAGGTTTCGGTGAGACAGAGTCAGCGTGGGCCTGCAGAACACAGATCGAACATCATTCAGAGCAGCTCATGTTTGCAGGTGATATTTATGTGCGTGTCTACAGGGGTTTCTCCATTACCCAGTGGTGTAAGGGATATTGATTCCACCAAGGTTGATGCTCTCACAGCCGACGATGAAGAGAGTGGAAAAGCAGAGCAAAGACACTCCACTGCAGATCATGGCCAGCTTTGCTGCTTCTCTTTCGCCCAGTTTCAGCTTCTTAATTATGTACCCTCCTAAAACTATACCAACACCTGCACTGGGTACAATGATCAGACCTGCACACACAAACACACAATTCATAAAAACCCACGGTAAGTACTGTGATCAGATCGACACATTTGTGTCTGTGCGTGCGTGTTGTACCTGTGTATATGCTGGCATTAGATGCTGGAACACCAAATTGAGATTCAATGAATTTGGGAATGAAAGTGATGAAGGCTGTGACGATGGCACATTCCGCCGTATACGACAAACTCACAAACAAAAACGTCACATTACTCAATATACGCACTGCTGCTTTTGGCAAATCTGGAGAGATAGAAAGAGACAGAGAGATATACAGATTTATAATTTGAATTTAAATGTGTCATCCAAAATGTGCTCATACTAATAATCAGTGTTGTTACTAACCAAAACTGAAACTATTAGAAATAGGTTTTGTTAATTGAATTAAAGCTGAAATAAAATAAAATAATTAGATAGGCCTTGAAAACTAACATAAACAAAAATGTAAGTTGAAGTACTAAAAAAACACCAGACAGTTCAGGCCACCAAGTTAAAGGAATATTATTTTAAATAAAAGTATGCATACAAATACTTGCCCATGTGTTGAATAAAACTAAATTAAATACTAAATTAAATACTACCACATCTAACTTGCTAATCATCTCAACAAAGCAAATCTCTGGAAATCCTAGCTTTGTCAATATCTAGCTTGACATTTTTCTCCAAAGATGACCAAAAGAGTGTTCAAATCTGGGGAGTGTTTCCCAAAAGCACTGTTAGCCAACTATGGTCGCAATTTCCATTGAATTCTATCGGTAACGACAGAACTTACGACCATATTTGATTTAGGTAATGCACCCCTGTTCAAAATCTGCCTTTAGATCTTATATTACGGTTCACCTTTGAAATTTTTGCCAAAACCCATGGAGGACGAGACAGCCTGGCTCTTTTCCTTCATCATCTCATCATCGTCGCTGGACACATCACCTGCACTCTTTTTTACACGTCTTTTATTTTTCTTGTGGCGAGGTGGAAGTTTTTTAGGGAAGGAGAACATGGGAAAGATCACCAACAACATTGCCACAGCACACAGGAGAAACCCACTCCACCTGAGACATAGAGACGGTTACAGAGTTAAGTTTACTGCAAATTCTTTGATAAAGTAAACAATATGAGATTTTCCTCACCAGTTTCCTACAAATCGTGGGTCACTCTGGTCAATATTGACAATGGTACCAATGTCGACATAGAATCCGATCAGAATCCCACCCAGCAGGTACCCAACGGCTGGTCCAAGAGCTCCCATTACATACATGATAGCTAAACACACACACACACAAAGAAAATAGTAGACTTCTTTTAGCTGTCACATGCTCCTGTTGGTATCTTGTCACATCAGTGAGAAGCAGTTAAAGACTTTGCATGGCAGAATTCAAGTCAGAGCAAAAAAAAAACTTTGTTTATATTACAATACTTTGAGTTAGCTTTGCAAAAATGTAAACTAAAATTGAAAATATAAAAATAAAAGCTGTCAAAATATTAATAAATACTAATAGAATATAAATAATGCTAAAAAAAAAACACTTGTCTGTAAACAATTTCTTGCAGATAACACATTAAAGTCACATTTTTAAGTCACCTGAAATGCATTATTTCCAGGCCAAAACATCTTATCTACGAAGCAAAGAATGCTATCTTTACAGAAATGAGCAGCTATGTAGATACATAGAGAAACTGGTTTACTTTAAATTAGGCCAGTCAAACGATTAATCGCATCCAAAATAAAAGTTTGTGTTTACATAATATATGTGGGTGCACTGTGTATCATTATTTTGTATATACTGTATACACACACATGCATGTATATTTAAGAAAAAAATATTATTTTTATATAAAATATTTATATTTACATATATAATATAAATTATATATAAATCTATATACATGAAAATATTTCTTAAATATATACAAGCATGTGTGTATATTTATATATATAAAATAATTATACACAGTGGACCCACATATATTATGTAAACACAAACTTTTATTTTGGATGCGATTAATCGTTTGACAGCCCTACTTTATTGACAGCCCTACTGTACAGATAATTTCATTATTGGCTTGTTTACCCATAAATAGACCATGGGTACGGTTTTCTGCCAGATTTCCGTCAGAAGTCTCTAACATGTTCAAAACGTTACATTTTGAGGGACTTTCATGATAGTTGACTACCAAGGAGAATACTGAAAAGTGGCACCCGTGCCCTGTTCCCATGAAGGAATTAGCCCAAACTAAGCAAAACATTTTGCCTGACTGATTTGACAGAGTCTTACCCAGCCAGGGGCAGATTAAGGTCTACAAAAGGCCCAAGGATCAGGGATTTCTAGAGGCCCCACTCCATAAGACAACCCACATGCAATACAAACACATGGCTCAAATGTTTTATCACTTACAATAATCATCATAAATATTAGGGATAAAATATCACTAGTAATGGCTATTCAAATGAGGTGATTCAGTCTCTGCTGGATTTTTAAAATGGAGTTGCACACATGGGGCCCCATTTACAACAACAATGGACAGCAAATAAGGCAGTGATTGACAGCAGCGTTGGGCATTGTCAGATTAACTAGCTCTTCTTGACAAGAGGCCAGTTTAGAAACGAGCGGTGACAGCGATGTAGTGAGTGTTTACATCTGAAAGTGACGTAGGGAGGGGTGCTGGCTGGTAATGGTAAATGGACTGCATTTATTAAGCGCTTTCACAGACCCAATAGCCACCAAAGCGCTTTACATTTTGCCTCACATTCACCCATTCATACACTCATTCACAGCCATACAGGGCGCCATCCAGCTCGTCGGGAGCAGTTGGGGTTAGGTGTCTTGCTCATAGACACATCAACACTTGGCCAGGTGGAACCGGATTGAACCACCAACCTTGTTGTTTGTAGACAACCTACATGAACCACTGAGTCACTGCCGGCCCTGAGATGTGCAACAATGTGGGTCATGTGTAACAATACAATTGTCTGTTATTTTAAAACCACTGTCCAGTAACACAAGTAACTACTAATACTGTAGAAATAGATGAATCAAAACACTATTCGCAAAAAAATGGTGAACAGAGGCCCTCTGATCACATGGGCCCCAAAGCTACAGCCTAGGTTAGCCTACGCGTTAATCCGCCCCTGCACCCTGCCGTGCCAACCACCAACACGCAGATTACATAGGGACAAAACTCACCCAGGTACAGGGAAGCATTCTCCTTCTTCACATTGTCATCCAGGTAAGTTGGTCCAAGTGTGTATATGGGAGTCGATCCCATTCCCACTAGGATCTGAGCACAGATGAACAGCGCCACATACAGGGCGTGCTCACTCTCCTCCCTGTCTCGCTGGCACCTGGACAGTGTGGGTCTCTCCGGCCCACTGCCATTACCACTGGCACAGAGCCCCTCTCCCCCCACTGTGCTGTTCAGCTCCTCCAGCTGATAGGGCGGAGAGATGAAGTGAGGTAGGGAGAAGAGGGCGGCACCCACCGCAATTAACACGCCCCCTACGGCCAGCCAGCGTGGCCTCTGACTCCGCCCACCGAAGTAGCTGATGAAAACCACAACCAGGAGACTACCGATGTCAAAACAGCTGACCAGCAGACCAGACTCCGAGCTCCGCAGACTGTACCGCTTTTCTGAAAAACACAGGGTTCATTACTGTTTTACTGAGAAAAGATGAGATGGTGAAGTTAAGAAATTGGGATGGATAGAGATAAAAATGAAGACAACAGGTGTAAAATGAGACAACATTTTGAGACAATTGTATGAGACAACTGTAATTGAAGAGCTGAGATTGGAAGAGAAGAGGTCAGGAATGTTACCTTACCTATGGTGGTGATGACGCTGCTGAGATAGCCGGACACCATCAGAGACTGAATAAAGGTTAGATAACACATGCAGAAAAGGAAGCAGCGAGAGTCTGAAAGGATCCCGTCCACATAGCGCCTCACCGGCACCCGTAACAGACGGAACCTCGAGAGCGCCGACAAGCCGCCGCGACCCTCCGGCTCATGACACTCTGTCCTGACGGGGGAGCCGCAGCGAGACGAGCTGTGCGGGGCAGAGAGCAGAGTCTGATCCGCGTCCTGACTACCACTGAGCACGGGGAGGCTTTTAGATTTCAAACCCTGAGCAGATTCCTCACACAAGTACGGAAACGGTTTCACGGGTGCGAGGCCCCCTCCCCCGGCCTCCCCAACACCACCGGGTTCCATTCTGACGGGCAGCGTGAGCTCAGCGCGTCTAGTACACAGACACACACTGACACACGAACATAACAGGCTCTCGGATAAACCAGCCGCGGCTTATCGTTGACAAATCCTATCCTTTCTGTGCGAAAACACTGTCCCCAATACTAAGAGCTTCAGATAACGGACCACACCAGCTCTCCGACCCGTTTATCAGCGCAATAGAGACGCAGACATTCTGTCCTGGCTCATGTCAACAAAATACTTAAACAGATCCTTGTAAATAGATACGTTTTATTACGTCAATATATAAATGCGATCTTAGTTCGTTTACCGCACCATTTTCGAATCGGCACATATTTACCAAAACAACACAGTGATCAGCCGCCGGAGGCTCACGCGCCTCTGCGCGGATACTGCAGCGGAGCAGCGCGCGCGCTCGGCCGCATCACACACGCGCATTCTGCCCTGTTATCTGCGCTATATTAATAATCCCTTTTAAATCCATCGGCGAGATTAAAAGGTAATCGATCGCCGCCCTCCGCACACGGCTCGGACACAACATAAGATCTTCGCCGTGTGATCAAAAAAACCGTGTCCTTGGACGGGAAGGGTAGCACGGACTGTCCGTTATTCACGGTAAAGCAGTATCTCCTTCTCCTCCAAGCGCATTTGGTCTGTACCGCAGCTGGTTACAAGCCGATAAGCTTTAACTTCCGGTTCACGATTCCTCTGTCCAAAAAAAAAAAAAAAGAAAAAAAAAGGGGGGGTACACCACGGCACCACCCTAGACCGTATTTCAAATACCGCTTCTTCTTTTTTTTTAATATATGCACATTTTTGATTAACAGTGGTACAGCAAATATCTCTGAAAGGCCTTTTAAATGTTTTTGTTAAAAAAAATATTTATTACACTCAAGTATTAGTAATACTAAAATATTAGTAATACTAAAAATATTACTGGTTATTTTTCCCTAATTAAATAGTTACAGATTAAGAAATGTTACAAAAAAACAATAAACACTTGTTCTGTTTATAAAAATGTTTATTACCATACGAATCCAGTTATGTTATAGCCTAATAGAAGTTGCTTGGACACTGTCTCATTGAATAATTGTTGATCGTGAACAGCGCATACAATTCCATTATTAGACGGGCTCTGTTTATAATCAGATTAAATTGAGACAAGGGTCACTTGTTACTTTTTACGTGTTTTCCATTTTAAAAACCTTTAAGTAACACAATTTATTTTACTGTTTTAATGTTCTCATTTTTAAGGCTATTTGGAAAAATATGTCTGCTAAATAAAATGTAAATAGCCTGCTATAGGGGCACGTTGTCACAAAAGGTCAATTTTTGTTTTTTTGTTTTTCCTGCAAATTAAATGTAGAAATGTTAAATAGCTGATTTACAGCAATGGTATGTGCGTATACAGAAAAAGACCTTCAAGAACACACCTTCCCTGAGAGGAAAAAAAGTGACAACTAGCCCCAGACTCCTCTAAAGTGTTTCCAGAATTAAGAAGTATTGACAAAATAAACCCATCTCAGTCCACCGGGAACCTTTTTATTAGACACTGTGAGCAATGAGTGTGTTGGGTTAAATTTTTATTTTTTTATTTTTAAATCACAAATTGCTCCTCCACTGCTTTTCATTTGGCCCTTCAGCTGCAATGGGAAAACAACAGACTGTTAAGAGAGATATTACCTGTATATTTAAAAACAAACAAATAAATGAGTGTTCATACACCATCACATGTGCACAACACCTGTGTGCACACCTACAAACACACACACACACACACACACACACACACATACCAAGGTAGATCTTTCCTTCCTTGTGGAGTTTTTTTAAATGGTGCAACAAGTTAAACTCTGCTGCTCTGTGCAGGTGTTCAGGGGTCTCCTGGCATACAAACAATATGAAAAAAAACCCCACATGAAAATCATGTCATGTACACAGTTTAGAAAACAACAACATTACATTTCTATAAATAATGTACTCTCATCTGTGCCATTATCTGCACATTATTCTATAAAGCAGTGGCCCCTTAAAGAGAACAGATGATTTTTGGAATATCAGGGTTTCATACAAATGTTTTCATTACAATTTGTATCTGTGTAACAAATTGAGGAAAAGTTTAAATGAAAAATGAATTTAACTTTCAGAATGTCATCTTAGAATTTGGTTAGTCCCCTTTTTTTTGTACAGTCACACATATGCTTATATGATTATTACCTAGCAGTAAATTAAAATATTTTTTTTCTTGTTTTAAAAGGTTTTGATGTCTCAGATTTTGGCCCAGTCATTCTCTTTTCTCTTCTTGTGGACTGCAGTTTTGACGCTTTCAAAATGTATTAAAAATGTTTTTAGATTCAGTCTAATTAAAGTCATCATGAAACAGATGTTGCGATAGTCTTTTGTTCCCTATTGTGACATATATCCAAGGGAACGGCTTCTCAAACAAGAAAAAAAATGTAGGGCGAGACTGTTTGTGGTTTGCTAGTGCTGTGATGTCATGTGACAGCATGTTGACATGTGAGTGACAGGTTACCTTGCCCTCACGTCAGTAAACACATCATCTGAGAAGATAAGACGTCACTGCAAGAGTGACAGGAAGTTATTTTGACTAAACATTGGAAGAATGATGTGCATGGATAAATCATTTATAATAAACACTGCAATTTTCCATAAAAAAATAGAAATTGTTCATTTTGATTTCATGGTGACTTTAAAGAGTTAAGATCATTCAGAAAGAAGTTGAACCTTGTACACCACTTTAACCAGTTCGCTGGAGGTGAATGCAGTTCCACGATTCTCCTGCAAAACATTTAGGATCTGCTGTTCTCTTGCGTTCCGGTGAGTTATATACTCACTAATCTTAGAAGCTGCGTTGTTGACCACTGGCCCATGACCTGACACACCAAAATAACACAAACACAAGCATTTCTTAGTGTCATCGGATATTGTATGTAGAATGCACTTTGAGAAACTAAAAGAGACTGTACAACAAACACGCACACAGACTTGCACATACCTGGATATATGAGGTCGGCCTTCACGCTGAGGAGCTTCTGCAGTGACTTCATGTAATCATGGAGGTCCTCAAACACGGCCGTGCCCTCTCCTAAAATACAGTCACCTGAAAACACAGCCTGCTCCTCTTCCAGGAGTAATGCCATGTGATCATCTGTGTGTCCGGGAGTAAACAGCACCCTACATGCAGCACAAATAATAAAACAACAAACTTGTTCAAAATAAACAACTAATGCTTTTTGCATTTAGAGACTTACACACTAATTTCCCCAATGCATTAATACAAAAACCCAGCATGCAAATAAATAAAAAAAATTCCATAAAAATATATGTAGAAGATTCAAAAGAATTATGGAAAATTCTAAATATTTTTACTTGTATCCAGCAAGGTCACATTAAATTGATTGCAAATGACAGCAAATACATTAATAATGTTACAAAAGATTTCTATCTCAAATAAATGCTGTTAATTTAAACTTCCTTGGTTTACACAAAAAACACCACATCAGCATAGAATGATTTCTGAAGGATCAGGTGTCACTGAAGATTGGAGTAATTCAGTTGTGCATCACAGGAATAATTTACAGTTTAAAACATATTAAAATAGTAAACCAAATTTAATAATATAATGTAATATTTTTGTAAGCTAAAGAATATAATACAACCATGTAAACATGACCAAAGACTATAAATGTGAAGAATCTGTGTGTGAGTGTTTACCGTAATGTTGCCCCTTCAGTCTTTATCACATCACCATCACTGAGATATTCATAGTTCTTCTTCTCGTCTCCGATTGCTTCTTCCTGTGGAGGACACCGAGGGAGTTTACTGACTCTCAGCTCTGCTTCTGCGTAACACATGCAGCTATATTAGTGAGGATTTCTCATAAACCCAATGGCTTTTATATAATGATAAGTATTAAAACAAGATTTGGCTGAGAGCTTTTCACTATAGTGAGGATTTAACATTTTTAGCTGATTTGGGGCAAAAATGTCAAACCCTGTTCACCTTTGTGAAAGTGTGTGAGTATGTCCTGCACTCCCCCAGTGTGGTCATGATGCCAATGTGTGACTATAATGTGCTGTATGGACGTCTCGTGCTGCTTCAGAGCCTCGCACAGATTGACAATATACTCCGGTACCGCGCGCTCGCCTGCATCAATTAACACTCGCCTAACAGACACAAACAGATACAAGGGATCATTTAATAAACATTCACATACTTGTTACATTCATTAAATAGGTTGTACATGGCAAATACCTTAAGTAAATAAGCTAATTTATCTCGTGGACTAGTATTGTATTAGAGTGTTGTACTTGTTACGTTACCTTCTGCCCGTTCCGACCAGGTATGTGTTGGTGCCCTGCAGTGTCATGGGCCCCGGGTTACATCCCAAAACACGCACCACTCTCGATGACAGCTGCTCGATGCGAGGAATCACAGCGGACATTTTCTCCAGCGCTTAGCACGAACTTTAAATGACCCCTGAAAACGCTTCTGCGACAGATCAGACTGACAGCACTTTAAACAGAAACTTCCTGTTCAAAAGTCACACTTTACAAAATAAAAGTATCTGAGGCGGCTCAAGGCAAAGGGAAACTTACCCATTTTTGGGGAGCTCTGATGATATATCAATCATTAAATGTGCCCTTATCCCTGAACCAGATATTTTTATTAATTTTTATTTATTTATTTAGAAAAGGGACAGTGTACGTAAATGTACCCATATTAGCCCGAAGGCTAGTTTTCATTGGTAGTCCCTTTTCCAGATGTTCTTCTAAACTAGAAAAAAAAGAGTTAAACATTACAGCAATACACTACTACAACAGTCATAAAACTAGATACAAAAAGACTATATATATATATATATATATATATACACACACACACACACACACACACACACACACACACACACACACACACACACACACACACACACACACACACACACACACACACACACACACACACACACACACATACAATTAAACAAAAAATAAAAAAAAGTTATTTTAGTTAAATATGATTGAATAGGTCTATAATAAAATTAATAATAAGGTTAGTAATAATAATAGAGGAGCAGCGTTAAATGTTCACATTATTGGTTAGGAAGTAGCCATTTCTTAAGATTAAGCTTAAAAGAGTTAAATGATGAGCACTCTCTAATTGGTTGAGGTACAGTATTCCACTGATGAGAAGCTTTGTTATTGGTTTGCTGCTTTAGGTCAGTGCTGTACTGAAAGACCTAGATTTTTTTCTATATAACAAATGCTTATATTTTCTATAACAAATGCTGAAACTAGCTTGAAACACCAGTTTTCACCAATACCATGTTAAAAACATAAAGTTACAAGATTATGTGTATGAATAGATTGTGTGTGCCATGAGAATAAATGTGCATACATAGGCATGTTTAAACACTCAGGACACTCAGGAATTTGTCCTTTACAGATACATGAAACTTTATTATGGAGCTGCACAGGATCAAAACAGCTTTAGTTATTCAGTCGCAATACACACATAGTCTGTTAATGCTAAATTTAAGTATGCACAGACTAAACTTGGTCATATAGATGAACTTGTTAGTAATGCTCAATCTCATCAATGGGGATTTAACAACGATTACTCGTATAGTCAAAACAGACATGTTACAGAGAAACCGACCCATCACACATAATATGTGTATATAACATTTTTTTAGCATATCACTTTTACAGCATATCTCCTAGAGAATCTTTAGGATCACAGCAGATAGATCTGGAACAGCCTCCTGTGCGTCAATTCTTGATGTGAGCTGCTATTTGGGTGAGGCTACATTAATATCTGTATTAATGGATGAATTGCATATCCACATAGAGCGCTAGGATATGAATCTAATTTCTTTGGATGCTTCTTGTTAAAATGAGTGATTGTTTATTGCTCTTGTGGATGTTCACTGATCTGAACTCCTTCGTATGAAACTTCTCAATAATAGCAGGGAGATCAGACTGTAATTGGCAGAATCAGACAATAACAACTCAGCCTTTATTTGTTTACATTTTCTATGCACGAGTTTGCTGTAAGATCATAAAGCACAACTGCACAAGTCTTGCATGCATTTCTACTTGCTATCCACACTTTTTGTGTGCACAGATTAAATTTTAATACCAAATGAAAGCGGTAGTAGTTTAGTCTTATAATAAAAGTTCAGGTCAAGTTGAACATCACGATTTAATGTTTTGATTTATGAATGATTTAAACGTTTCCTTGGCTTGGAAAGGCAGAAATTGTCTCCTCGTGTTCTTGGTGTGGGTCTCTGATAATCAAAAAACTAGTTGTCACACATAACCTGCAGAGAACACAGTGCTAAATCTTAAATAACAAAGCACATACAGATTAATTCAATAAATTCAGGTCCAATTAACTATGCATTTAAAACCAATCTGGCCTTAGTTGAAATGTCTGTGCGATATGCAAACAGCAATGATGAGAGAGCAATTAATATCTGACATAAAGAAGAAAATGTTGAAGAAAAATATAATGTGCTTTCATATTCACAGAACTAAAACAGTACACAATTCCTAATTACTACTGAATATAGTCCAATCAATTTACAGACAAAATAGTTTCTTTAGAACATAGATCTTCTCAGACATGGGATCAGAGTTTATATACAACCAAGAGAGAGAGACAGAAAGGAAGTATCACTGTGGCAGGACTTTAAGAATAGCGTTCACTTCCTCGGCTACAGTCGTCAGTGCAAACTCAAACTGATCCTGAGGAGGACACACAGTATGTTTCAGTATGAAAGATATTATGTATTTTTCAGTGAACACATGTCTATATGTATGTACATACCTTGGTCTGAACCATGCCGGGTCTCTGGTCTCTCAGGTGTTCCAGTGTAGCAGCAATATCTATCTCTTTTGCACCTGTAAAGATCATATTTATATCAGTATTTACATCTGAGTTATTACTGAGTTATACATCTACAGTATTTGACTGTCCACAATGTGCAAAGCATCACTTAGCACCCACACTGTAAAAAAATATTTTCAAGATTTGTTATCACAACATATTTTCTTTTGTCAAATCAACTTTATAATAATTTATTTAGTTGAGATAACTTATTATTTTGAATTTCTGATGGTTAAATTAATCTACTTCATTGAATTAACTCACTTTTTCCAGTTCAATCAACTTAAAATTTTAAAGCAACCCAGGTTACTTACTTTTTAAGTTAAACCAACAATATTTTTTACAGTGTAGTAATCACAACATTTTTTCTTTTGTCAAATCAACTTAAATAATTTATTTAGTTCAGATAACATATAATTTTGAATTTCTGATGGTTAAATTAATCTCCTTCATTGTATTAACTCACTTTTTCCAGTTCAATGAACTTGAAATTTTAAGGCAACCAGGTTACTTACTTTTTTAAATTAAACCATCAATATGTTTTTACAGTGCACTGATATCTGATTCTCTGCTTTCTTTGTCTTTACCTTTGGCCATTTTATTCAACACCATGTCAATCAAAATGTACGTCCCAGTCCGTCCAGCTCCGTCACTGATGGAAAAAAGAAAACGTCAACATAAACAAACAATAAAAAGCCGAAATACTGAAACACACTATGACACATTACAGGAACCTTTGAAGAGGAAGTTTATGTTAGCGCTGTCAGACTGATCTGTCGCAGGACTCTTTTCAGATTTTATAGTGTCGCTATTTAAAAACAAGCTTTTAAACTTTAGTCAAAATGTAACGACTTGTTCTGCTTCACACACGACGTTGCTTTCCCGCTGACGTCATCATGACAGCATGAGCATGGAAAAAAGCCAAACGCGTTTTCTTCCAACCATCTGTCTTTAGTTGCGGCCAGCACATGAAATTAGTGTAGTAAACAGAGATGGCGAGTTGGTGCGCTTTCAGCTGTCACCCTATTAAAACCCTGTTTCCTAAAATCATTATTTAATATCATGCTTGCTTTTGTTCATTTAGTGAACAATCGTTGAATACATGTCTTATTTACTGTATTTCATATTTTTGTGCCGTTTGTGTGTGTGAGTTTGAATGTTTTTTACTTGCCTGCAGTGAACAATGACAGGACAGGACCTTCCACGATAGCATTTGTTTACTTTCCTATTGGAAAGAAGACATACATACAATCATAAACACACAGACACACACACATACACACACAGACAAATAAAACTTGTAAAGAGATTTCAGATGCAGCTCAATTCTACAGAAGAGATGGAGTTCTGAATCCATTTCATATAATAAAAAATGATAAATTAATAAATAAAAAAAATGTACACTACTGTTCAACAGTTTAGGGTCGGTGAGATTTCTCATATGCTTTAGAGTCTCCAATGCTCACCAAGGCTGCATTTATTTAATAAAAAGTCAAAAAGTAATATTGTGAAATATTATTTCAAGACAAAGCTGAATTTGCAGCATCTACTACAGTCTTCAGAGTAACGTGATCCTTCAGAAATCATTCTATAACATAATCAACATTATGCTGCTTAATATATTTTTGTGAAAAAAATTGTTTCAGGATTCTTTGACGAGTAGAAAGTTTAAAAGAAGAACACGATTTACTTGAAATTGAATTTTCTAACTTTATAAATGTCTTTACAGTCACATTTGCATCCTTGCTGAATAAAAGTGTTTCTTAAATTTTTACTGACCCCAAACTTTTGAACAGTAGTTCTGACGCAAAGATTATTATAAAAGATTTGGGGTTTAAGTAAGATTAATTATGCAGAACAAATCACACACGTTTGTTTGAATCGGTCATGTTGAGGACTTTCCATTGTCTATTGTTTTCATACTATTATAAGATAACAATACTTTCTATCCCAATTCTAAACCTAACTCTGATACAAACCTCTCTGCATTCTTTTGTTTTCCATTTGAACATTATTCATTCATTTTTATTAATACATTCTATTTACTTTTCTCTATTTTGATCAGCACACAATCACAAACACACACAGCCACATTAGCCTTTGACATGTTACTGGTTTGAACTTATAAACACTGCTGCTGGTTTTGTGCAGATCAGCAATAACAGGGGTGGGGCCAGGAACAACCAAACAACAATTATGACTTAAGAAAATATAAGAAAGCCAGAGAGAACAGAGGTACACAGAGAACTGTGGGTAAGAGGGAAAGAAAAGGAGGAAATCATAGGTCAGAGCTTAGAGGTTAGCAGGCAGAAAGGTTGATCAAAGATTGAGGGAGGAGAGAGGTTGAGGGAGTGGGCTGGTATCCCAAGGTGCAGTTGGATGCAGAGTCGCAGTTGTCAATGATCACTTTTGTGACTATGCAACTGGAGCCAGTGAACTAGCTGCACGACCACAAAAATGACACTGGCAACCGCTCAGGAGCTGACACACACACACACACACGCACGCACACGCTCGCGCAACACATGCACACACTCTCGCACCTGCGGAAGTCGAGTAGGGTTTGGCTGATTTCAGGCATTCGGTCATTCAGCCAGGTGTGATAATGAAACTGTGTGACTGTACGAGTCTCATTAGTCTGCATGTTCTTCAAGTAAAAGCTCCGAACCAGGAAGTCCTCACACCACACATGCTCAGAAACCAGATTCACCTAAATCAACACACATATGAGAAAAAAAACTAGTCATGTTATTATACCTAACAACACCACACACAGCAGTGCAAATATCACTAGATACAGAGGGATGATTAAAGAATATAGAAAACCAAACCAAAAATACAGTCACTGTTTTAAGTCATTCTCAGTATAGTGTTCATTATAGTGTAGCATTTGCACAAAATTGTTGCTATTACAGTATTACCGGAGATCTTAAAGGTATTAAATTGTCGAAAATCTGTGATATTTGTTGGATATTTGATCTGATATTCACTTTTATGTTCCACAGAATGAAGAAACTAAATTAAAATTCTCAATCTAAAAATGACACTGTATTTTAAATTCTTAGCATTAAAACAATCTGAAAATTTTGAAAGCAAGCAATATGAAACATTATGCCTCTACTAGAAACACACATAAGATGAGACAAAAGGTGAAAAAAATTGCCTGTTTTTTTATGATAAATGTGCATATATGTCATATAATCACACGTTCATTTTACAATATGCATTTACTCGACATTAAATTGCAAAATTTTGTGTGTTAGCATTTAAGAAAACAACAATAAACATTTTAAAACAATTTTTTTATTCATAGCCTGTATTTTTAACCATCTCCCACTTGTATTGATGCAATTATGTTAAAATTACTTATGTTTTACTTACAATATATTCGTTATTATATATGAACTTGTTTCAGTCATATGCCATATTTATAATAATCTGCTAGGCAAAGAAACTGAATACAAAAACATATGGAAAGAAACAGCAAAAAAAAAAAGATCACTGGATTTGATCAATACCAGGTACCAGATTTTTTGTTGTTGTCATTTTAGCATTTCAGCAAAGGCATTTATACCGTGTATATTTAATCCACAATCCATCTCTGTTTATAGTGCCAGTATATTGAGATGAACTGAAGAATAAAATACATTTATAAATGTTAACTTTGTCATGCCGATGGTCATAAATATTACAGATGTGCTGTAAAAGTCATGTAGCTGAAACATATGAAAAAAGTAGTTGAAGCTGAATTGAACTGCTGTACTGTGTTAAACACAAGGTGATGTAATGAAATCCTATCAGTAGAGCAGATCAAATGTGTCTAAATATGACAGAAAAATCTATCTAAGTGTAACTGATCCTATTCAGACCACTCTGAGTGGGATTCAAACCAGCGTCTCCAGCATGAAAGGCAGACGCACTAACAAGGACACTAAAGCCCGCAGCCTCAAGCATCAGTCTCTAGCGCGCCTCTTGAGGCCAGGGGAGTGAGGTTTACTGCACAACTCTGTTGCACAATCTGATTCTTCTGTTATATATTCTACCACCTATATTTGTGTGTACGGTACCTCATAAATGTGATAGAGGTTAGAGCCTTCATCGGGCCAGTAGTGGTAACACTGTTTCACACCATTCTCAGTGAGAGGAGTCAACATGACAATCACCACACACCCGCTCTCCCAGACCATCTGCAAGAGAACACACACAATGTTACACACACACTGCATGACCATCTGCAAGAGAACACACAAACACGTACAGTCTTTTCCTGACCATCTGTAACACACACACACACACTCACTCTCCAAGACCTTATGCTAGAGAACTCACATGCAGTGTTGTAGTACTCGAGACTCGGACTCGTCTCGGACTCGGTCTCGAGACCATATTTTAATGGTCTTGGTCTTGTCATGGACTCGTGTCCATTTGGACTCGGAATTGACTCGTACTCGAACATTTTTTTTTTTTAGGACTCGGACTTATTCCCGAGTCCACTCGAGTTCAATTAAAAATATTTTTCATGATAATAATTTTTCATGATAACAATAATAAAATATTTCTTTGAATTGATTGACACGCCCAGTGATTGGTGATTTTTCTAGTGCGCAACTGTGCATGACAAATTTTGAAAAAAATTACTTTTAACACCACCTACTATGTGGCCTTTTTACCCTAAACTGATCATATTTTTTAAACTCTAAGTAAATTCAGTAAAAAAAAAAAAAAAAAAAGGATTTCTCTAAATAAATAAAAGTAAATTAGGTAATCAACCCTCACTGGTCTCGGTCTCGACTCGACCGTCTCTGGTCTCGGACTCGACTCTCTATGGACTCGGTCTTGACTCGGACTCGACTCTCTCTGGTCTCGGTGTCAACTCGGACTCGAGTGAGGTGGTCTCGACTACAACACTGCTCACATGAACACACTCTCTGACCGTCTATGTCAGATTACAAACAAACAATGCCGTTTACCTGCCAGAAGTCAGCAACGGTGGAGGGCAGCGGGCCCTGAGTGGCGATGTACGCCGGGTTACGGGGGTCATGATCCATCTGAGAGAGAGAAAACACACAATAAACCCTTCTGCATCTGTATATGGTTTAAATAATATATATGTAAATTATACTACAGAAAGAATTGTAGCCATTTATTTGCATGCACAGTCTGCATCGTTATAGTACCCAATTCCCTTATGCAAATCAGATAATTCTGCCCATAATATCTCTACTGCACACCATGTGCATGATGCAATTTCATATATAGCACATTAGTTTTGAGTGTTAGGCTGACTGCCCACTTTTCTGTTGATAATACAAATGATGTGTCCAAAATCTCATTCTGTAGTATGTACTACATTGGTTTAAAACTTACTTTTCAAACGTTTAAAAAAAAGTATGTAATCTATATAGTATGAATGAAATTCTACATCCCCATGTTGTCATTGTCATGTGAGCTACGGCATTAGTTGCATTAACTGTGATGGCAAATAGCGTTGAGTACCCTATGGGTTGAGTTTCTTCCGGGCACAGTAATAAAGCAGGTCTCAGTTGTTTGCCTAAACTGGTCCACAGACAGTTAATCAATGCCTTCTATCCAAAGTAATTTACGCTGAGTATTTTCTACAGGTGCTGTCACCCTGGAGGAACCAGGGTTGAAGTTTCCTACACCTAGTGTTTTATCCAGTTTGTGATTTAGTGTGTGGTTTGTCGTGTTCAGTTTAAGTAGTTTGATGCTTGGGCTCACGATTGGGCTGGCATTGATGTAGTCCGAGTTGCCTTGATTGTTCTCCAACTTTAGAGTTATTCTGCAATGATCATCTAAACAAAAAACACATTTTATTTTTTTATTTTTAACACAATTCATTAACACACCAATGGTTACAGGACATAAATAAGCAAATATGTATGTTTGACTCACAGGCTATGACTGTGCTTGTGCGGTTTTTCTTGACGTTGCCGTCTCTGTGTCCGATGGTGGTGGCGTTGGGCTCGGCCTGGTACGCACAGAGAGCCTCCCACTCGGACTCCAAACGATTCTTGTTTTTCAGGTGGTCTTCCATATATGCCTATGTGTACATAAAAGAACATACAGGATGTTTCTGGGATGTCTTTTGCTCTTTATGTAATGGAAAATTACCAAAGGTCTGTAAGATTTTTTTTTTTAAATAATTAATACTTTTATTAAAGCTGCATTAAATTGACCAAAAGTGACAGTTAACAATGTTGCAAATGAAATCTATTTTTATATACGCTGTACTTTTGAACTTCTCATTTTATCAAAGAACCCTGAAAAAAGTACCATGGTATCCACAAACATATTATGCAGCATGACTTGTTTTCAACATTGATAATAATAAAAAATGTTTTTGAGCATCAAATCAGCATTATTAGAATGATTTCTGAAGGATCATGTGACACTGAAGACTGGAATAATGATGCTGAAAATTCAGATTACGAAATATTGTATTTTGTACAATATTGTACTGTATTTTTTATCAAATAAATGCAGCTTTGGTGAGACTTATTTAAAAAAATTGTAATAAATTACAAAAATAAAATGTTATGAATGTTTTAATTAAATGTTAATTCAATTATCCAAAAATTAATTTTAATTTTATTATAATTTTTTAAGTTTATATTTGCAAGTGAAGGTTTTAGCTACATTTTTAAACTTTCCCAGTGTGTGTTTGTTTGCTTGTGTACCAGTATCATGTGACCAGTAGAGATGTCCATGTTGGAGTGGACGGGCTCTTCGCTCCAGGAGGGGGTGCTAGTGCGAGCAGAGGGACTCGGCATCGGGCCCTCACTCAACTGAGATGACACGCTATTTATACGAGAAGAGTGAATAGGATCTGACTTCTCTAGAGGAGGCTTCACTGCCATTCGCTGCCTGCACAGTTCCTAGAGGGAGATGGATATTTACATACATCAAAGAAAATCTCAAACGAACAGCTCCACACACACACACACTTTGATACCTGGTAGGTAGCAGTGGAATCAGTGGCGGGGTCTGAGCCGAGGTTGGTGAGCTTCTCTTTGAGTTTGTGATGAGAGCGGTGACGCAGACAGTAAACCACGCTGGACGCCAGCAACACTCCAATGATGCAGATGATGGAAATCACAGTCAGAATCAGAAACTTCAGAGACTCAGAGCGGCTGTACTTGGTGGGGATCTGATTCAGTTTACTCCTCTATAGAGAAAGTGAAAGACAAGGAATCTTTCAAATGTTACATTGCATTTATTTTCCAAAGTCTCAGATATATATATAAAGAAAAGGGTGCTGTAGCTGCTGTCCGAGTCAAAATGTGTCATCTGTTTTGTTCTTTATTTATTCTTCAGACACTGGCAGAACCTTTTTGAGAATCTCTAGGCATTTTGAAGGTGACTCAGATCCTGTTGTAAAGCAGCATCATTTTATGTTTAAGTGCCTCAAAACCTTATGATTTATTAGATAAACCAAGTTCTTGCAAGACTTATGGGGCTTCATTTTGAAAGATATATTAGAGAACCGGCATGTTTCTCGGCAAGTTCTCCATATACCCCAAAATGGTACCTCAATTTTCATTTTTACAGTGACACAGTTTTTATGCAGTATATTTGATACATTAAATGTATTTTATTCTGTTTGAGGTGACAATGAGATGGACAAAAAATAGAAAGAATCTTACATCAGTGACTCCAGCCTCCACGATCTTGACTTTCACTTCTTTTTCCAGTTCATCCTTTTGATGGACTGACACAAGAGAAGAATCAAAATCAGAGGAGATCATAGTCAAGTCTGAACAAAGACATGCATGGAAGAGTTTCTTGTCTCTTGTACATCATGAAATTTTGTAACTCTTACTAAACTAACCTGCTACATTAGCCACATCTGTTGTAGTGATGTTCTGAGCGTTCGGACGGACCTGAAACGTCACAGCAGGACTAACAACGCTATACAAATACACAAACACACAACAACTTATTTTGAGGAATCATGTTGGTGTCCAAAACAAGAAATATACCCTCAGTTAGTGTTTTAACCATAAAACTAATAATGGCACATTTAAAAAACAGTCATCCATTAAATTATTCTTAGACCCTACTGAACATTGAAATCATTACTTTTATTTTGTATTGTGATATACATTCAAGTGAAATATATATGCATAAAAAGAAAAAGACAAAAATGTAGTGCAGGGAATGGATGGGTTCTATCCATTGGTCGTTTATTGGATGGGGCAGATTTGAGTGGGCGGGGTTTAAGCGAACTAAATAATTGGAGAAGTCTGACATACAAAGAGAAGATCAATTCATATTTTAATGGAAAAATTAAGCAGTCAAAATGTTTAAAAAAAATTAAACATGAATCCTTCGCAATAGGATAGGTTTATTTTAAACCCATTGTGGCTGTTCTTTTTTGCAAGCAATCCCAATTTGAGAGATAGTTAACATATGCATTAAAGGACTTACGAGAGCTCTGAGAAATCGGTCATTTGAATCTTCGCTTTACGAGCCACCAATTCCATCAGATACAATCCCTTATCTGTGGGAAGATTCCTGATCCAGAGAGAAAGAGAAACTTGATTCTGATCATAATACAATCACAATATTGTGAAGGGTTATGTCTTCTTGTGTTTGAGTTTGACATTAAGGGGCCATAAAACTAATAATAGCACATTTAAAAACAGTCATCCATTAAATTATTCTTAGACCCTATTTTTACAACTAAAAACTGAAAACTTTTTAAGTGTTTGGGCAGTTTATTTACACGACAATGGCGTTTTGGGGGCCTGAAAACGCACTCTTTTGAAATCTGTAATAATGTTATCTGAGCATCAAATTAAAATATTATGATGATATCTGCAGGATCATGTGAAATGACACTGAAGACTGGAGTAATGATGCTGAAAATTCAGCTTTATCATCACAGGAATAAATTACAGTTTAAACAGAAATCTGTTAACAATATTTCACAGTATTACAGTTCATGCTGTATTATGATCAAATAAATGCAGCCTTGGTGTGGGAATCTTCCCCAATGATCACAAAAGTCTATATTTGATATTTTAACACTATTGCTCTTGTACTGATTGAATGCTTTGCCAAATAATGTGTGGAGAACAGGCCAATAAAAGAGAGAAAGAAAGAGAGGGAGAGAGGGGGTCTTACTCTGTGTCGGTAATAATGTATCCGTAGATGTCATTTTTAGCGTTGCTCTGAACATCCAACTGAAGGTCCTCCACTTTCATGTTCTTGCGGCGTGGTGCAGGGTTTTCCTTCAGGCCAGAGGAGGGCGCTATAGCTGCTGCCTGCACCCAGCCCTCCACCTCCTCCACTCTCTCTATGGCCTTTTTCTGCATCCCCACCTCCCGGTGTGTTGTTCTGCTACGAACCTTCTCTACAGATACGCCCGGTCCCTTATCAACAGACTCTGGAGCTGAGCTGGAGCTTTTATCCAGGTATTCCAGCAGCTTTCCCAAAAAGCCCACTTCCGGCTAAAACAGGAAATAAACACAAACGGAAATAAACCATACTTGAAGGAAGATTCCATGCATAATATTTGTTTTATATTCATATAATTTTTATTTAAGTGAAATGTAATTCAACACTCAGTCACTCCACTGCTTTAGAACATTAAACTAGATACATTTTACTGATGGGAATATTCTTTATTTAAGTGAAACGCAAAACAAAAATTAAACTGAACACATTTTATGTAGGTTCACAGATCTGACATAGAGTGCCGAAGTGATGACGTCACTTTGTAGGACAACTCGGAAGTTAGCGGTGGCGCATGGGTTCCCTCGATCGCAAAGCTATGCATTTTCCCCATAGACTTTTGCTAAATCGCAAAAAATAAGATCTGTGTTCAACAAAGAGTTGTGACCCTTACACGTTTTGTCTATCAAGATGATCTTTACAAGTTAATACAAAATCTATACAATATTGTATAGATTTTGTGTTTTATGTCATAGATCAAAACAAAAATATTTAGAGGCTTTGTTCACCACAGACCTTATTTCAGGCGATTTAGCAAAATACCCATTCAAAAAACCCATAGACTTGTGCTAAAATGCTAACTCACTTCCGCGTTTTGGCCTACAAAGTGACGTTGTAACTTCGGCACTCTATTAGGGGCGCATTTACACTGCAGGTCTTGACAACCATTTCCGATTTGTTGACTAAATTACTTTTTTTTTGATGACCAGCTTACATCTTTTAAAAATGACCAGGCTGCAAAAGGAAGTAAAAATGGCTTTTGCTTTCTGTACTATTTTTAAAGGTCAGCAAAACATTGGGTCCATTATTACGCCATTGAAAAGTGTCATGTGATCACAATGGCGAGTCGATTGTTCAATGACGTATTAATTGCATTGACGGGTTTCCACATGTGAATGAGGCCTGACACTGATCTGAAAATCTTCAGAGAATAGCGAAATCCATGTGCTTTTTTCCTGCTTACACCTTCGTGGGTCATATCTGAGCATGGCATTGGGTCACTTGAACAATGTAATGTAAATGTGACCTAAGAGTGGACAGAAAACGTCTGCTTTGTGTTCTTGCGTGAAGTATATTTCTGACCTTCAACCAACACTAGTACTACCTTGTTGTCCATGGTTCTCTTCTCCTCCCCTACTGTCTGTCCCTCTGAAAGAGAAACATCACGATTGTTATAAATGTTTGTCTACGTATGAGTGATGAAAGACTTGGTTTTGCTTCAGATGATGTTACCTGTCACAGGCATGATGGTTTGGACTGTCTTTTGAGTGACAGATGAACTTTCCTCATCCACCTCCGTCTGCTTCTTAGCACTGTCTTTAGGGGTCTGCTCCATTGCATATCTCTCAGGTTGCTTGTCCTCATACTGCATGTCTTCTGCCTCGTCCTCAGGACGCCACTGTGTCTCCAGGTCTCTGGGCGTCTCTCCCTGACCGGCCTGCTGTTCCACCACCTGCAGAGCGTCTGCGATAAGAACAGCAAGCTTATCCAGATCTGTTGTCTTTAGACTCTTCACATCCACACTGTGTCTTCCCACATTCCGCAGAACTTTCCAGATGAAGGATTCTGTGAGAAAGTTTTTTAACATAACTTTTATGGCAAATTTGCAGCGAATAACGACTTAACCCTCTACCGCATAGAAATATAAAAAAAAATGTTTTAATACGTTTTCTTGCATAAACTGGACCTCATTACTAAAATCAAGAAACTATAAAAATAATATAGGTAAAAAAATATATAGGTGCTGCAACACACAGACACAGTGGGGTCCAATCATAATAAAGGACCAGGATTATCCGTTTTATAAAAAAAAAAGTGAGGAAATATCCTGAAAAAGAAGGTTAAGGGTTCACTTTTCGTTCCACTAGTAAAATTGCCAGAAAAAAAACTCCCCTTACTTATAGCTCTCTCTTCACATTAAACTTGGTTTGACTAAGCTCGACAGACTCGGGTCACTGGCTACTGTTGTTCTATGAAAAAGAGAAGCTTTGATATTCTGCTAAACATCACGTTTTGCATTTCACAGAGCTTTCAGATGACTTTAGTAAATGGAGAAGAGAAGAGCAGAGAAGAAAAGAGGAGAAGATTATACCATCCACAGGTGTAAGAGAGTCTTTTAAGAAGAGCCGGTCCGCTCTGGATCTTTCCCCCAGAGGCGGTTTGTTCTTGGACAGATACTTCTGAAGTGTGGCCCTGAGCAGGTCTAACCCCTCTCCCTGCGGTGGAGCGTTTGCCGCATCGCTCTGGTATCGGCTGAGGTCGGGGTAAGACTGTGACTGATAGGCCATCTCTGGAATGAACTCCGGAGGGGAGGAGTCAGCGGCAGGGCGTGGTTCTCCAGGGCGATAATACTGAAGCTCCGCCCCCTACACAGGATAAACATTTTAAACAACTTAAAACTAATAGATTGGTAAATCACACCTGCTGATGTTTATGAATATACCAAAACGTAAATGTTCCTATTCAGCCTATTCACATTATTGGGCCTATTCATATTAATTTCATGTTTAATCTTAAAGATTTTTGTTTATATTTATATTTAAAAAAAATTCAATGTTCAATGTAAATATCAATCCTAAGGCAGAGCCTCGGACACACACACACACATACACACACGCACACACACCTGACTCGCCTTGTGTGATGTTTTTGGTAGCAGTCCCAGGTGCTGCAGGTATTTCAGAGTCTTCCTAACCTCCGCCTCTGGTGATTTCATTCTCCTGTCTCCAACAGCAGTCCCATAACCATGCAGCCTGACAGAATATCAAGATATAAACCACGACTGCAGAAATCACTAGAGGAATCATGGCCATGGCTAATTATTAAAGGCAATTACATTTTGCATTCTCTGTAAAGCATCTTTGAAACAAAATGTATTGCTGTGAAAAAAAAAAAAAAGAAAAAAGAAATTTATGGTACAAAAAGCATCAGCTGGTGTTGCCAGACATTTACTGTAAAAGATACGGAAGCAAAATTTTAGGTTTTACAGATTTAACAATTTACAATGAATCCAATTTAAAATGAAAAAACTTATTTCATTGATATAAATGTTAATATACCAACCTATTGAAGTACTAATGTGTGTTTTGTACCTTGTAATACTCTAACAACAACCAAAATTAGGTGGTGATAAAAAAAAGTCACATCCTGAATCAAAGCTCATCACAAGCAGCTTTTCCACAAGCTGAAAAAGTAATTACTAATTTATAAAAGGTCACACAAATACTAAACACCATCATGGTAAAACACATGACACTTAAGTAGAAGAAACAGTTATTTTACTGTAAAATAACGTTAAATTTAAGGTTGGATCTATTACAGTTATTAGCATTTTTACAGTCTTTTACCATTAAAATTACAATCATTTTTTAAATGTGAATTGAATTGAATAAACTGTGTTGCTACACTTCATACCCAGAAGACATTTTTTTTATCCAACTGCCTTAAGTGAAATGAGAATAGACTATATAAAGCTATAATATTAAAGTGGTGAGTATAGTAGACAGTTTGGTTTAGGAAGATTTCGATGAGAAATGTGTTTGTGCTCATATTTTAGTCTCTGACATTTAACAAACATTAACAAACATAAACATTCCCCTCCTCCTCGCAACTACATCTCTTCTCTAATGATGTGTCCACCGGCATGAAGGCCATCCAATTAATTCCCAATGGACTAAATCAAGTCCCGCAGGCCAACCATGTATTATTTCTCATAATGTACACAGCAATAGGGAATATTTTCTTTTCATAACAAAGATCCTATTTGTGATTTTTCTTTCCTCTGGCTATAAGTGACCTAACTGGCCAATGTTAGTGTTTTACCTGGGCTCTGGTAATGGAAGGGAAACTTTGCGTAGTTTGGAGAACTCGTTCGTCAAAACCTGCTGAGTGACATCATCTTCCCAAGACAGGCCTGCAGGAACAGAATCAAAGCAGGAGATATTGACATGTGAAATGAACTCTGGGTAAAACACCACACGCACATCTTACATCAACCGTCACACACACTGAGCCTCTGATTGGATCCTCGAATGCTGAGGAGCTCTAGGAGGAGCCTTTATAACCATGGCGACAGACAGTGATGTGTGCAGTTGCTATGGTGACATTATTGCACTTACCTCTGTGTGCCAGTCTCTGAAGGAGTGTGCGGAATCTCTGTACCGTTGCTGGCGTGACGTCGTATGTGTAGACTTCTGTTAATGGAGCAGCCTCGCAGCGGCCTAACATGCCATCTACAGAGGAAATCAAATATACAACCTCTTCAGACTGACAATTATGTGCACACTGTGTGTGTGTATTTTTAGATCCATTAGAGTCTCAGCTTAAGACAGTAGCAAGGGGCGACTGAGACAGGACCAGCTGGAGTCCCCGTCCCCGACACCTGCGTGATAGTAGGCTCACACCATGAGCGAATACATTTGCATCACTATGTTATACCCACAAGGGAGAGAAAAAAGCATTTCTCTGTGCTGTCAATTTGTCATTCATTACATGCGCACAGGTTAGCCTATCATAACAGAGGTCATTTCTATATATTTCTATGCGTGACTGTATTAATAATTCTTATCATTATAATTCTTTATTATAATTTAGTGTTATAATTCTTATCTTATCTTATTTAATTCTAAGGGTTTAGAGAGAGGGAAGAAAGGTAAAGAGAGAACTACTACAACATGTATGTTCCCTAGTTTTCCCTCCTTGATTGTTAGTTAGTTCTACGCACCTGTTTCTGTTCAGTTGATTACTCTCCCTTGTACACGATGTGATTGGCCTGACTTGAGTTTGTTTTTGTTTTTTAGCAGCATTTCTTTTTTTTATTCTTTTTTTTTATTTAACAGTCAGACATACAAACCAACATAGTGCCGAAGTGAACAATCTTGTAATTCCATAATTCCAGAAGTGAAATAAAAATGTTGATTTATGGGTGTGTGTGGGTGGGTGTGAGTGTGTGTATGTGTCTGTACAAAGTAACCATTTATTATTTATAACCATCGTCATTACCATCACTACTTCCACTCCCCACTACCATTATACTGCCAATATTAGTCGATTTTTATTTTTATTTCCATCTTTCCTACTATGTAACAATTGCCATTGTCAACACTGCCTAAAATAAAAGATGGTGTAATAAGATAATATAAGATAGCCTTCCTCACTGTTTGTGAGGTTTTCCATATATACATATCCGACTAATACAATTTTGCCAGTATAATGTTAGTGGGGAGTGGACGTGGTGATGGAAATGACGATGGTAATAAATAATAAATGGTTACTCTGTTCACGCATACACACACATACACATACCCATACATCAACACTTTTATTTATTTATTTATTTGCTCCTTCCTTATTCTACGTTGTGGTGCATTAAAAACACATGAAAAGATAAGGAGGAAATTATTGCAGTAGTGATGACAATAAACACTTAGTAATTCCAATACAGCATTGACAATAATATTGATGATAATTAATAATAATATTAATAATAGATGATAATGATGATGGCAGTGGTGAGCAAAGACAGCAACAACAGCAATTGAAGAGTTCAGATGCAAAAGCCTCTAAATGCCATTTGAAATTTTCTTCTTTAATGATGATTTTTATCAAACTTGTATATTTAAGTTCAGTAATTTCACTTAAATGGCAATGATAATTACCTATTAATTGTTATTTAAGTGATATTACTGAACTTAAATATACAAGTTTGATAAAAAATCATCATTAAAGAAGAAAATTTCAAATGGCATTTAGAGGCTTTTGCATCTGAACTCTTCAATTACAACAATGGTAAACAGTATCAGTTCTGGCAGCATTTCTGAGGAATATTAGACTCATAGTTATAATTACATATACAGAAACACACACTCGCACCAAATATGAGTAAGACAGTAGGTTAAGTTTGATTGGCTGATACTGCCTCAGCATGTGAATGTGTAAAACTCATTGATGGCAACTGACATTTGTGCCAACACAAAACAATTTACTATTAACCCATGTGGAGGTGAATTTGGAATGGTTCCCAAGCAACACAAAAACTATATTTAAAACAGCATGTGTGTGTCTGTTAGGGTGAGAGTCATACCCAAAGAGTTAAAATGTATTATTCAAAATGATGATAGATACACAGTTTAATCAAACGGCATGAGATTAACAGAGACTACAGATATCGAATGTGTGTGACTCACTTACCATTAAGACATACTTCATAGTTCAGGCACAGACCATCCTCAAACAGGCAGCCTGACAGAAAGAAAGAGAATTTTAAGAATTAGAAATAAAGGGCAGTTCACACCAAGGATGATAATTACAATGATAACAGTCAGTTTTAACATTCATTCTAATTCTATGAGAATATTAAAGTCCAGACCACAGCTATAACGACAGAAACAATACTGTTGGAATAACATTGAAAAAAAAAAACAAGACTCAGAATCCTGTTGGTGTGGATGAAAATGTTGATATGATTATAGATCTTTATAGATGTTATTCTTGATGTGAATGCTCCTTAAAAAAATGATTCAGTTTTACTTTTTAATTTTGGGGGGAATGACACTCAGATCAATATATCCATATTAGCTGACAAATATCCTTGAAATAGGTGTCCTGAAATAACACTCCTCTAGTCATCTTAGAGATCTCAATAATGTATGAAAGTGCTCCAATTTGATATCAAAATCTGAAATCAAAAGGAGAGCTATAAACATGAACTCAAACATCTTTTAAATTCTATCTATGTATCTGAATCAGGCTCACCACATTCATTTCATAGATCTCTCCTATTACTGTACTTCAACTAATTTAGCAGAAACATTCCAGACAACGTTTATAGCTTGAAGAAATAAAATTGAGAACAACTCTAACCCTCCTTAGCTATAAAAGAGCGCATATGAGCAATACAACTTTCCTCTGGTTTGCTCGGTCTCAGTAATACAATGGTATCTTTGTATGGTCTAAGAATAGGGGACGTGCATCAGAGTTTAGAATAGGGATGTGGGTAAGTCTGACAAAATAATGGCTAACATCCTTTTTAATTGCTCCAGTGCTTGCTTTAAAATCCTCATGCTAACTGCCAGGATTTGTTGTCACTATTTTCTTAATCAAACCAGCTGAGACAGATCTCAACCTCATATGGACCAAAAAAGTCACAAAAGTGTGTTGCTGTTATGAGGTATTATGGGACTTGCTGCAGTGTGTTTGACATTCACACACACATATCATTCATAGTAAAATATTCTCACACTAACCCCCACACACCAAGTGTCTCAGCAGAAAATAGCTAATTCTCAGCCTCAGAAAATCTGTGTGTGGGGTTTAACAGTATGTGTCCTCATTTACTCATGTATGATTAACAAACCACGAATGGCTTCATCTATAATTCTTCTTCACACACTCTAAAAATGCTGGGTTGTTTAAACCCAATTTTGGGTCAAATATGGACCAACCCAATTGTTGGATTAAAAAATGCAATTTATGAATTTAACAGCTGGGTTTGTCCATGTTTGACCTAAAATTGGGTTAAAATAACCCATAATTTTTTAGAGTGCATCATCTAAGTGTCCCGAGAAACGCAGTAAAATTTGAGTTCACTTTAAAAAAATGAGTCGAATACAATTGACCCGTTTCAAACAATCGGCCAAATACTGTGTGTAATTCACGTTTTGTAATGAAGAAATTACAGCCACTGTAGAATTTCAATTGCAAAGCAGTGGTCAGATTTTGTTGATAGCATGACAGGATCTTCTGAATTAAATAGTTTGGCCAATGTTATGTAATGATGGGATTCTAATATTGTGTTTCAAAGAGCCATTAGCATACTTTGTAGGTCATCCACATTAACATGATGCATGTTTCCCTTGTTATATTTCTATTAAACCCTCTCTGTTACTATGGAAAGCAGTTTGCGTGCTCATTTTCGGGGGAGGCATTGTGAGAATGATGGTGAACAGACTGTCTGCTCACTGACATCCTCTCAGATGAATCCACAGACACTCATCTACTCAAATTATGAGCCACAGAGTCCTGTGTGACCATGATGTCAGCTTTTGCATGAGACAGTGTCTCAGATTTAAGTGCAGATGCTGTTTAGTGTTTAGTAGTAGCTTTATGACAGATGTTTTTCCATAATTAACAGTGAATGGTTTGACAGATAATATAATCTTTAAACACTAAAACTGCATTCTTTATGAATTGTAACATCCTGTAATAATAACTCACTATACTTCAGTTTTTAAATTGATAATTATTTCCAAAAGGTTCCTTAATTTCATTTCACAGTAAACCTGCACCCTAGATCACTTTACTGTATTATTACATTAACTGCTGCCAGTACTTTTGTTTAAATCAAAGCTTTATTCTTAATCCACCACAGAAAATGAAATAATATTGATCAAATTAAAACAACAATATAATAAAAATTGCATAAAGCATATAATGTCATTTGGAATGCTGGCATAAACAAACAAACAAAATTTAAAAAAAATGGAATAAACTGGAATTTTACTTTGTTACTTTATTAAATTGACCTGTTAAAGTAACATTTTGTGTAATGATTTTGTATGTAGATAATCAGGTATTAAATTTGCCCATTTAGTTTTAATAATCAATATGTTAGTTTTATCTGTAACCACAATTTCACTAAATTTACCAGTATTGAAAACAGCATTTCAAACGCTTCTGCATTAACTGTCTGTCTTTGAGCTGCATGACAAACCTGTGTGTATCCACAGTAAATTAAGTATAAATTAAGATATTATAGCATTTAATCTGCAAGGATATATTTCACTTCACTTTTGAAAAGGATTTTTCATTTATAGCATCCTTTTGAATGACTATAGTGGCTATAGTATAATATAGCTATTATAATAAGGTATATAATTATAATATATATAGCCTATGTGTGTGTGTCAGTGACCATTTCAATGAAATTAAAAATGCCCTTTACTCATTCATGCGGTCTAGATCAAGTCAATATGAAATTAACACGCTGCAAACTGTTGCCATGGTTACAGTTGCTAATGACTGAGAGGATGACCTTTTCCTGGGCTGGGTTTATGAATCACACACAGACAGACCACGTATAAACTCTATTATTGTGGCTTAAGCTGTAACCTGTGATGCTTCATTTCCTGTGCTGCTGCAGACAGAGGCCCTACTGAACACACAAACCATTATCTAATGTTCAGACTGATCACATGATTAAATAATACATAATATTCATTCGCCAAGGAAAGTGAAAAACACAGGCCGTGTGTATATCGCCTCTCCAGCTCCAGAGCCAGTTATGTAATGAGCAAAAGACCAGTGTAGAAAGTCCTACAGCTTCTCCGCTTCACATTACCGGACATGAAATCATTGTATGTGGAGAATTAAGCTAACGTTATTTTAGAGACAAGGAAATAGACTATCAGTCTGTGCTTTTTTTTTCAGTATGAAGACTGATATTCCCTTCCACGTCTATTTCTTTATTGGTTCAGTATTGGAAAACACGTATGCGTCTCCACCCGCCAGATAAAAAAAACACTTATTGGAAATGTATAGCCTAAATCAGCGGAAAAGACTCAACAGAGAGACATTGAGTTCTTTATAAGCGCTAATATAGGGACAATTATTGACATGGCGCGCGCTTCACCTCTCCCTTTATACGGAAAACACCGCGCGCGCACACACATTATTAAACACCTACTGTCTATGTTAAACACTCACCGAAATTTCGATCTGCCGCGGAGGCGAGACTGGCCCGAAACGCAAGGATGGCGAGAAACAGGTGAAACGATTCCATCCTTTCCGATTACTCATCCATATCACCTGGGTGTAATTAAACCATTTCCAGCAGTGTGTTTCCGCGAGGTCTGATGCGATGGGTAATGGATGGAGACGGTGTGGAAATAGTGGGATTAATGAGAGAGAGCGAAAAAAGAGAGAAAGAGACGTCAATCGCAAACCGCAGTCCGCGCGCCGCTAGAATCAGCACTGAACAGCAACCCGCCACTGACGTCACGGACACACGCGCACACGAATACACTAGTGGTGGGTTCTCGATAACATACTATGCTAAATCAATACGTGAAAATAAATTACAATATAAAAAAAATGAAATATATAACACATATTTTAGCATTGGTTCTATTACAGATAGTTACCATTTTTTTTACCCAAAAAAAAAAAAAACCCACAAAAAATACTAAAAGGAAAATGAAAAATATGAAATAAAAAAAGAAATCAATTAAAAATATATTCTTTTTATATAATTTTAATATTTAAGATATTTTATTTTAAGTTAAACTCTGTGGTGATATCTGACTGCATTTGTTTTTAAAATATGACATGCTGTAGATGACAAACCACCACCAGGCTATTTACTGGTACAGAATAAATTGTTTATTAAAAGACAACGATGGAAATCCTCAAATACAGAGACTTTACAATCCTATATCTGATGGCAAATATCCTCTAAGGTAAGTATATTGTTGGTCATAAGGCACAGAAAATATATATATCTACATCAATAAGGCAAGCTCAGCACAGAGGGGAGCTCTGACTGCATACGATTGCTTTGTATGATAAGTATTATTTATAATAATAAGCATAATAAAATCTTTCATAAAATACACAATAATTTATACAATAAAAACACATTCTTGCTGACAGGAATAAAGGTTCGACCATCTGCCTACCATGAGCTCAGCTCAGTGACACTGCAGTAGTTGAATCCACAACCTTCACTTAAGATCAGACCTAACACAAGACATTTTATATAATTCTGAGATGCAGATGATGAAAGAAGCACAGCTGGGCTGAGGTGGGTGAGCAGTGAACAAGTGTGTTTTGGAAAAGGATTTTAACATGTGAGTGAGTACTATAGAAAACCCAAACAAGAATCATCGAAATGGCAGCGTTAGATATCCAGGGTCATGTGACAGCTAGTGCGGTGAAGGTGGACGCTGAGCCACACCAGAGAACAAACACATACATATATATTAACACTTGGGTGTGCAAAACATTTAGGTGCATTTTTGGTTTAATCACACACTTTCTAATGAGCAAAGTACTTCTTTGGTAGATGTCATCTGTAGACATTAAAAGAGATTCTAACACTTTCAAAGCAAGCTTGAGTTCGGTGCTTGTTTAACAAGAACTCTTAGGTTAATATTTATTAAACTTTTCCAAATACAATTTTAATATTCCACGTCTATTTATTTACAGTCTGATCTTAATTATATATTATATATATAATCTCTCCACCATTAATGTGAATGGTGGATGTTGTTAGAGTTCGCCACTCTTGGATTAAAAATAAACAAACCAATCCAACAGATACTGCTGGACAGTGTCCCTTTAAAAAACATCTCTAAACACTCTCATTATCTTTCACTCTCTCATTCACTCTTGCTCAGTGCACATTTTTTTTTCACACTATAAATCTGTTAAAATTAATAAAAACTGAAGAACCAACAAATTTTGCCCACAGGCTTAACACATGGCTTAAATATGGTTGAGGTTTGGAGTCTTGTGTAGGGATTTGTAGTTTTTTTTTTATATATATATATATATGTGTAGGCGGAAAAAGGGCGTTCTTTTGATTAAGGGGATGTTCGCCTCTGTCCGTCCACTGTGAGCTCATACCTGACAAACACACACACATTTATATAAACATTTCTGGTGTCACGATCATGCACATTTTGCAAAATATTAATGATATTCATGTCGTTTATTTTATTGTGTCATTTTCACAAAAACTGGCAAGAAATGTATGGGTCATTTATATATAGATTTTTAAATGGTGCAACTCAACTCATTCATATAATTTTAATGTGAACAAATTTAGTAGAATTTAGCCTTCTGAAATATTGAATAGAAAAGTAAATAAAATACTACTCTAATTTTATTGTTTCTTTTCTACTTTAAAACAAGAATATAATCATAATAAATCACAAAATGATGCACAAAATGCATTAGAGGGTTCAATTCTAAATAACCTTTGCAAAATGCAATTATAAGTAGTGAATATCCAATATGTTCATATTACTTCAATACAGTAATCAATATCATCAACTTGATCTTTGTAAATGATATAAAAGGTTTTTTACCATTGCGTTGAGCTCTTTGATATATCCTCAGAAGTCAAGTCAACTAACACCTGAGAAACACACACAATCCAAATTTTATATAAAGTAATTTGTTCTTGAGGCACAACAACAAACTAGAAAAGAATATTCAATAATATACAGTACATGTATAAGCGCTATGAACACTGTTTTATACAATTTATGGTATAAATGGCATGAGGACTGTTATTAATGGGATGGATGTCACCTTTCCCAGCAGCCCTCTGTGTTTTGACAGGATTCCTCCTCCATTCTTCACAGCCACATCTAAAACTCTTCTGTGCAACTCCACGAGTGACACGCTGAATTCATACCTACACAAACACGTGCATGCACAAACAGTGTTTTATTTGACGCAAACACTTGATTTATTGAAATCCGAGATCAGACTGGAAGAAGGGAGAAAGAAACTGACGTTTGATCGTAGACCGGGTTCACCGTTTTCTTTATCGTGTTTGTTTTTCTGCGTCCAGAGCGTCGTTTATCAGGCAGCAAATACAACCGGACGTATGGATCAGATCCACTTTCAGAAGAAGAGATCAGATTCCTGCAAACAAACACATACACAAACAGAAATATGAATACTTTCATATTAAAAATGTCTTTCAGAGGCATAACTCAAATGCATCAAAAATCATATGTAACTTGCCTGCAGCTGTGCACCACGACAATTAGTTTGTTTCTTTGGGGACTATGCCTGATGGTTAACTGAATTTCCCCTAATGGAGCGAAACCTGGTGAGGCGCCACTGTAAACACATAGACAGATTAAACAGTAGTTGTGGAGTTGTCATCTCATGAAAACATAAATGAAATAATGAACAACCTCGGCTGAACCCAGGCAAAAAGGTTAAAATTAGAGATGCACCGATACAAAATTTCTCAGCTGACATAATAGCCGATTTTCTAAAGGGAAAAAACAATCTCTCCCAACTCATACTGTAAACTATACAGGGAACCCTCTCATTTGGTATATTACTGTAATATTAGAGGTTAAATCAACAATAAAGCCCAAAATATTATATTTATATATATATATTTTCTTTTTAGAAGTAACAAAGCACAAAGCTCTGCGATTATTGGATGGGATGTTTGCTACAAATAATGTTTGGTGTAAGAGAAACTGCAGACCTGGCAACGCTGGCTTGATGTACGTATGAAAGATTCAATGGGTCAATTAGAGCCTGCATCATTATTTTTTACTCTGTTAATAATACGCCGACGATCTGTATTATCACATTAACTTCAACAGCCCTAAATTCGACACAAGATTTTCACACAAAGCATTGAGTGACAGTCTGGCACGTTTTGCTGCCCCCTTTTGAATGACAGGATATAATCGGCCCTCCTGATCATTGGCTGTTTTTATTTAAACAATCGGCCAATGGCCGATAGTGAAAGAAATTGGTTTCCTTCCTAATACCGATTATTGGTCGATACATCTGTGCATTCCAAGTCAAAATATGCTAAAAATGTGAAAGCATACTTCTGTAATTGTTGCATTGTCCTCTGGAGCTCCTGGGTGGTGCTGGGATTGGAGATGTCAGATGCTATGCTGGGTGTGGGCTCTTTCTGGTTCAGGTTTAGCAGAGAGCCAGAAATGGCGAGGTTAGACGCACTCCGCCCTGATTTAACCAGACGGCTAGACGAGTCCTCCAATGGCCTGATGTCCATTTGGGAGTCCACCCGTGGGGAGAGTGTTGGGGTGGGTTGGGTCTTGGATGTAGGGTTGGGTTGCTGGGCTTTGGATGCCGGGGCGGGCTCTGAAACATTGGGCCGATGAGGGGAGGGGCTGGGGGTCATGCTGGAGCTGGGACGGCGGATCTGAACTGAGGACGGCTGATCCGATGCAGCCAACTTATCCACAGAGATAATCTGAAATTAAAAGAAAAGGGTAAGGAACCAAGACACATCTGTATATGTTTTTGAGTGTATTTAGATTAGTCAAGATGGATGGTACAGGTCAAAGATCATTTGTTTATTTCTTTGACAGTCATGTTTAGCTTGCTCACTTGGTCTTGATTTTAAAACGCAAAGTTTTGATTTTAATTTTGTGGTCTACTAGAATAAGTTTTCATGCTTAAACACGTCAGGTTTCACAAATTGTTGTAGCACCTCTCTTCCCATTCTGCCATTGGCGCTCTGTTTAGTTCTGGTTTCTATGAAGACACTCCTTCCAAAAAGTGCAATGTTCTCTGATTAGTCAGCTGGAAAGTGTGTTGTGATTGGTCAACCTTTTCGAGCATGTTTAGGAAATGTCACACCCTTTATCATCAGTTAGAGCTTGAACCATTGTTTTTAGTTTTGTTTTTCTTTCTATTTCTTTCATACTTTCTATTAAATTATGTTATTTCAGATAAACAATATGTGTGTGTTACCCTAAGTGCGATCTTCATCTTGAGTGTAGCACCGGGTCCTGAGTTTTTGAGAAGGAATCGCTGACTGATGGTCATCTGATCCTCCTGCAGCAGCTTAGACAGAGGAAGAGAACACGTCCCTAGGGAACACTCGTGCTTGTCATCCTTTACCTGCACACACACACACACACACACACACACACACACACACAACATCAAAATGTGCAAGAAACATATGTCCTGTGAGCATGGAAACTTCCAGATTTTTTATACTATGTGTATAAAACTATTAATAAAAAACTAAAAATGTACTATTTTTATACTATACTATTTTTTATACTATATATATATGCTTACTTGCTACCTCTTCAAGTCTACTACTTTTGGTTACCAGCCCACATTTTTGACCTCTAGAGGTCATAACCCCATGTGTACTTCTGTTTGTGCTTTACCTCCACTTCAAGTTCTTGACACTTTGGATTGTGGATCAGGAATGTGAAGGCCTCCTCCCAAACCGGCTCGTTGGTTTTATATCGTGTCTATAATGACAAGGGAATGTGAAACATTTAACCTTTAAATATTTAACAAAAGTGATTCTGGAATTATTTTACCATACAAAGTCACAGTAAAGTCAGACTCTTTACTGCAGCATCACCTTCTACAGCCAAATATTGTCATACAATGACAGCTAAACATCTCTCTACTGTTAAATATATCTAATTATCTCTTTTCACGCAAAGCCACTTCAATGAGCTTCAAACTATTTTCATATTCAAATTTGCAAACGTAAGAATAATACAATATCCACCTCTGAAATTAAAGACAGATAAGATAAAGAAGCAATCACTTGAGTGTGTAAGTGTGTTTACCTTGCTCTCAAAGGATTTGTGTCCCACAGTAAACTGGACGAATGGACTGGGCACACTGCTGACCTTTTTACCGGACTGGAGAATATACAAATGTTTATTAACATCCCTTCCACATCAAAACACGTACCGATATAACATATCAAACTTAACCGCACATACTAAAGCAAAGAACACCAAACAAACAATGTGTCATTTTCAAATATGTAACAATCCGGAATACATATTTACCTAATAATGACTTGAAATTATGCTTAGTAAACATATCATATTTAGTCTCGTCTAGGGAGTCTATGAACCACACCTGTGGCTTGCTGTCAAATATTATTAGACATTTAAGTCGTGAATTAATATTTATTTATTATTACATTATTCTGAAAAGTATAACCGTAATATTTAAACATTACCCCCACAGTTTCACAGACAAGGCTAAAGCCTAGTCCCAGACTAAAATGTTTGAGCTGTTTTAACTGAAAGCAACTTGTACAGACATAATAAAATATGTCAGTGCCATTGTTACTGTATGTCTCAAGATGCACACCATGTCGTTTTCTAAGGAACAATAATATATATGCTAAATAAATGTCCTAATTTAACTAAGGCCTAATCCTGGCTTAATCTTCCGTAAATTAAAGACATTTAATGTTTTTTTAAACTGCAGGAAGAATCTAAATGATTGATTGTGGCAAGTGACAGCATGCCATAGATGTGGTGGACAATGAATTTGGAAATATTTTTATTAATTAAAGGACGAAAATAATCCAAATTTCTTTCGAGAATTCTGGAATATTTTCCCTTATGAATGGCATTTACTATATTAATATCAGGACTTGTTCTTAGGCATGCTCTTATATATTGGATTTATTTAAGATCATGTGTGTATACAGTACATACGTTTGCTTCATAAATTACTTGAATCAAATGCAATCAACTCAGAACTGTGAAAATGAGATTGGAAAGCTGGCTTGGATTTCCTCGAGTGGAAAAGCCTGTCTGAATTCAGAGCGTTGCAGACGCAGGTCTACATGCGGTTAATCGAAGCACACGGACAGCACACACGCTACCTGCTGCAGATCATCTTACACACAGTCACCTTGAGAGTTTTTTCTACATCTTTCTGTGTGTATGTGTGTGTGTAAATTGTGAGAAAAAGGTTGCGTTACCTTTTTTGCTTTATTGACCGTACCCTTCTTCAGACCTGCATTGTTGAATTCTAAAGGATTGCGCTTATTTCCCAAGCAGAAAAGGACGAGACACACGCGCAAACAAATACAAATACAGGCAGGATTATTAGGAGGATTGCATGCAGTTAAATTCATAATTGCACAAAAACACATAGACACAGTACTCATTCACACACAACAAAATGAATGATGGTTACAGAATTAATGCATGGTTAACTTGATGAAAATAATAAAAGAGGCGGCCTGAGAAACAGTCATAGCAAAACACAGTTTAGACAGAATGAAAGAGAAATATAGACAAGGCAATCCAAAGAGAATCAGTCCAACCCACACTTCACTGAAAATCAAACTGCAACAATTCTGATGGCAGAAACATGCAATACCACATAGAGGAAGCCTCAATAAACTTCAGCGCTCTCACGGTGACAGATGAAGATGATAAAATGAGCCATGACAGCGATAATTGTACAACAGTTATTTAGGTCCTCGAATTTGATTGGCCAATCGCGCTGATGTTTTATAAAATATCACTGGAGCTTGTTTGCTGCTCAGCGACACACAACAGTTGGTTTTGTTTGGAAAAATGTAACAAATTTGCTGTGCAAAGCTACGCAAAACATTGTAAATGTTAAAGGGATACTCCACTTTTTTTGGAAATAGGCTCATTCTACAACTCCCCCAGAGTTAAACAGTCGAGTTTTACCGTTTTCGAATCCATTCAGACGATTTGCTGATATTTAGAAGAATATCAGTAACCAGACTGTTTCTGGTCTCGGAAGTCAATGAGACCAGAAACTGTCTGGTTACTGATATTCTTCTAAATATCAGAAAATCGGCTGAATGGATTTGAAAACAGTAAAACTCGACTGTTTAACTCTGGGGGAGTGGTAAAATGAGCCTATTTCCAAAAAAGTGGAGTATCACTTTAAAATTATTTAAATAGAATTTTGTACATATTACAATATTACATTTCTTATATAACTGTTGTATTTAGGCAATATCACACTTGTTATCATTCTGTTATCTATGACTGAATCACAGCCACTCGTTTGTGTGACACTCGTTTGTACTTAATTATTATGCATTTCAAACAGTGAAGTGTGAACTGTTTCGGTAACACTTCATTTAAAAAGTGTCTTTGTTACACGTTACATGTACTTACTACAGAAATAATTACAAGCAGCTAACCCTAAAGTTAGTACATGTTAATTAATATATTACTCAGTGCTTCATTGTATAATTACACTGTAACAAGGACACCTTAAAATAAAGTGTAACCCCTGTTTCATTCAACATGCTCCCAAATATGACACTCTACTACTAAACCTCTACCTTACACCCCCAACACGTACACTACTGTTCAAAAGTTTAGTCTGTAAGATGTTTTTGAAAGAAGTTTCTTATCTTCACCAAGGTTAAAAAAAAAACAATAGTACCAGTAACAATATTACAATTTAAAATAACTATTTTCTATTTTTATATATTACAAAATGTAATTTATTCCTGTGATGCAAAGCTGAATTTTAAGCATTATGACTCTAGCCTTTAGTGCCACATGAACCATCAGATCCCAATATGCTGATATTGTGCTCAAGAAACATTTATTATTATTAACAATGTTAAAAAAAGTTGTGTTGTTTATTTTTTTCTGTAAACTGTGATAAAAAAAATCTTACTGACCCCAAACTTTAAAACTGTAGAGTATGTCAATGCAAAAGCTGTCTTACAGCCCTGCCCCAACCCATATCATTGCTGGAGTAACACAATCCCACGTGGTTACAAACAAGATCATGATGTAATCACTGAGACTACATTCACACAGTGAGTGTTCGAGATTCACAAGCAAATTCACTGACAGGTGCAAGTCTCAACTTGTCCCGTAAATACAACAGCAGACAGGAGTGGGATAATGTCACTGAACTTCAGTAAATCTTTCTCTAACATAATTAATCCACAAATATTTTGTTTATTTTGAGATTATCAATATTGACCAATAACTACTTCATCCTCCTTTCAAATGTGGCCTCATCATTTGAAACTAAAACATTTCTGATTTCAAATCATTTTAAAGTGAATTCTGATCAAATTCAGCAATTTTGTGCATGCCTCATTTGTTATCATATGGTATTATCGTGTGTGTGTGTGTGTGTGTGTGAATTTTTTTGTTGTAGCATTTTTCTAATAATTGTTCATAAATAGTATAATGGAGATCTGTATGATATTACAAACAGTGATTGGACAACCTGATTTGTGGACAACCACATCATAACCTCATTTAGCACAGCAAACGGGGCTCATAACCACATTCTGTAGCTGTGTGAACATATTCAACAATATTTCCCTGAACTGCCTCTGACACTACATATTCAAATCCCCTCTTTAAAGGAAAAAGTACACCATTGCAATGGAAAACAACTGCACACAAAAAAATGGCTGCATTAACACCTCTAATACAGAGACTATTTATATCTATGCAAAATGCAGACAGGGCCTCTTTAAAGACTAGCATGCTGACAGGAGGAACCACGACATAAACAAATACAAACAAAGCAGTCCGCAGAGTTTGAACAACATTACAGGAAGAATTTACATGCAAAAGGGAAGTTGAGAGGAAACTATGAAACATTTGTAAATGAAGTAACAACCAGCTGTTAATGCACCAGATGCAGGTAAAATCGAATGGAAAAGCAGCAGAGTGACTCACAAACATTGTCCTGTAGAGGGCAGAAGTGTTCTCACAGAACACCAGCCCAGCAGAGCGCCGCTCTCTCAGACACCCACTGCCCACGTACCCCTCAAAAACACTCTTCACCCCGAACGACAGGAAACCAGAGCAGGGCAACGGAAAGAAATAGAGGATGAAAGAAGAAAAGGCAAAGGGTAGTAGGAGAAGTGATGTCAGATGAAATAGGGAAGGTGGAGCATTGAGAAATAAGGAAGCAAGAAAGAAAGAAAGAAAGCTAGTGTGTGTGTGTGTGTGTGTGTTAATACTCACTGGCAGATTTTTGCCTGAGTCCAGGAGCACCAGCAGTACTGCTGATGACAGTCCATCATTGGCCTGCCCTTTATATGCTTTAACGCTGCTTAAAACCTAAAAAGCAACACATACAACATTCATCAGTGTGTGTGTGTGTGTGTGTGTGTGTGTGTGATCTACATTGTGGGGATCTTCCTCTAAAAAAAAGACTAAATAATTTTTCATGCCTGAATAATGTCTCATTTTACATGCAATAAGGTGCATCCCTATTACTATATTTACTAAGATTTTAACCTTACTGTTTCGTCTACCAAATTGTTTTTAATTATTGTTAATTTTCTGACTGTGTTTAGCATCTGTTGATAATAATAAGAATTGTTTAAGCACTAGAATAGGATATTATTATGCTTTCTGAAGGATCATGCGACACTGACCAGATTAATAATGCTGAAAACTCAACTTTTCCATCACAGGAATAAATTACATTTTAAATATATTAAAATTGAAAATAGTTACTTTAAACTTAATAATATTGCACAGTATTATGGTTTTTGCTTTATTTTTATTGAAAGACTTTTTTCAAACACATACAAAAAAATTCAACCCAATCCAAATTTTGATTTTGTTATTTGATCAGTTATGTCTAATTTGTAAACAGAAGTCATATCATATCACTATGTTGTGTTTAAGGGGAGTGTTATGTTACCTCATCGAGTTTATCAGGTGTAGAGAGAAGAGAAAGCCATTCAATCTTCAGGTGAAGCTTCCCTTTAGCGATATCATCAAGTGAAAACCACTGCACACAAACCCAAATCAGGGGATATATTATATAAATAATTTTATAATATATTTTATAATATAAAAACATACTTTTTGTGCTTCACAGAAGAGAAAGAGAAAGTCATATGGGTTTGGAACATCAAGCTACTTATTTACGCAGATTTTCTGTACTAACTTTTAGCTCAGATATTTAAAAACCAAGCTGAACAGATCTAAGACCAAAATCAGAGCAAAAACTTTAATATGTACCTCGTCTATTTTCTGTTCCTTCTGTAGTTCATCTATGTTGAGAGTAAGACTACAGAATACAGGAGGAGAAACATCAGATTAACACACACAGACACACACAATGGGTTTCTATGTTTTATGGGGACTTCTATGGACATAATGATTTTTATACTGTACAAACTGTATATTCTATCCTCTGACCTTAATCCTAACACCTAAACCTAACTATCACAGAAAGCTTTCTGCATTATTACATTTTCAAAATAACATAATTTAGTGTGATTCATAAGTTGTTTTCGGGGACCAAAAATGTCTCCACAAGGTCAAAGATTTGTTACTTCTAACAAAACGTAGGGGAAAGCTGAACCACAGACACACACAGACCCTGAACATCTTCATGGTGGGATTCTGAAGTATGATTTCTTGTGATTATTTGATGATTGATTAGATCAATCACAGGCACAGCCATTACCTTCCCAGAAAATCATCCTTATCCGTGTCCTCATCATATAGTTCTATCTCCAAATTCTGTCCTGAGTGATCGTACACACATGCCTAAAACACACACATAAACACCTCAGTTAGCAATTCAAAACATGTCAGTGATAGACACGCTTGTTCACAAATCAGCCCCTCACCTCATATACTTCATTCCATTTAGGGTTTACCGACTCTTTGATGACTTTGGATCTGAAGAGCTGATTACCGAGTTGAAGGACCCCATACGGGTCCGACTTTCCTTTTATCATACCACCCAGAAACGTATCCTTTCCCACCAGGTCCTGTGCTTCCAGAAAGTGAATCCGCAGAACGCCCTACACCAAACACACACGTATTATATGATAGAAATGTTATCTGTACACATGTATGTGAAGCGTGTATATGTGTGTGCGCGTGTCACCTTTGGCATAGGGAAGCGGAGTTTGGAAATCTGTGCATCACTTACAAGGGGAATAGTGATTTTGTTTGGCAACACAAGAAAACTGTATATGATATCCTGAATAACACTGTCACACAGACCACTGTAAGAGAGAGATAATACAAAACAATACATATTTAACCTGTTAACTGTCACCCCCCCTTTTTTGAATAGACATGAAAATGCACATTTCGAACTTAAATGGTTGTAATTCAAGAATGCTTTGGAATATAGACATATGATTGGTCTTGTTTTAAAGAAGACATTTGGCAGATTTTTGTAGAAGTGAAATAAATTAAGAAAGTGAAACAGAAAAAAAGTTATAGAAGTTAGAGTTTATGGAAATGTACAATGTAAAAATATTAATTATTCATATTTTACATAAAATATATATTTTCAAAACCTGGGCTACTCTAAAATGGCAGAAAGATCAAAGCCAAAAATCTGAACAAGTTGTGTTTCAAATTTTAGGTTGATATCTCAAAAAATGAGCTTTCAGTAAGATTTTGTTTGAGCGCAGTACCCAACTTTTTCACTAGGGCACAATCAGACTCCATTACTGCCCATATAAGGGCGTCTGCATTTCCATTCATGTTTTGAGTGATATGAACCATTATTTTCACAATTTTCATACAATTTCTGAAGTAGAGATCCTATTCAGGAGTAGCATGGGAAGTTTGGCAGATTTTGATATGAATTGAACCTCTAAGAAACACATACAAAGAACACGCATGTAAGTCATAGCTAGCTGCCACGTCACAAATGGTGAATTTATTATTTTTTTCTTGATATTTTAAACTTTTCAGACCTTTTTTTTCCAAAATAATTGAATGGATTCTATCTTTTGAACTTTTGGCATGAAAACAAACTGAGGTATCTACCATTTTTTCATGATTTTTCATGTTTATTGCTATTTTAAAACAAAGGTCTGAACACGCCTTATGAGTATGAAAATATTCTTGTTTTATATTGATAAATTATGGCTCCTCTGTAATATATTTTGAAAATCAGTCACCAAATATGGAAACTAGAGATTGTAAGCTTTCCAATGATATATAGTTTGTCAATATTATTTAAGGTATTTACTAAGATATTATTGTTTTAAAAATATAGTGGCAAACGTCCCACCTGTGGGACGGTGACAGTTAAGTGGTTAAAATAAACTAGTCAAATGTGTTAAATTAAGTCTATCCACCCACCCATCAATAAATACATACAGCTTATGAACCTTTATTTTCCAAAGATTTTTTTGAAGGGCTATTATAGATCAGAAGTTGTATGGACCACTTGTAATACATTAATACATACAATCATGTATGTATATATATATATATATATATATATACATACATACATATATACACACACACACACACACACACACACACACACACACACACACACACACACACACACACACACACACACACACACACACACACACACACACACACACACACACATACACACATACACACACACACACACACACACACACACACACACACACACACACACAGTGCCTTCCACAATTATTGGCACCCCTGTTTAAGATGTGGTCCTGGACTTCTAAAAATTCTCATTTTTTTTTAACATAGAACCCAAATGCAAAAAAAAAAAAAGAGAAATCCAACCTTTTATTTAATTTAAGTACATTACTTTGGTGGTAAAAAAAATAAATAAAAAATAACACATTTAGGGGGAAAAAAACGTGTCTCACAGTTGTCTCACACACATGTAGATCCCTAACAATTCCGCTGAAAAATGTAATTGATTTTTTTTTTATATATATTTTTTGGTAGTTGCTAAAGTTGGTCAGGGTATCTAGGAACTTTTAATTAGTAATTCATGACTTCCTGTTTCCCTGGGGTATAAATATGATGCGACACAGTGGCCTAATTCTCTTACCCATTTGTCAAAATGGCAAAGACAAGAGAACACACCATTCAAGTAAGGAAAATGTGTGTCGACCTTCATAAGTCAGGCAATGGCTACAAGAAAATAACCACTCGCCTTAACTTGCCCGTATCTACAGTCAGAGGAATCATTAAGAAGTGACTGGAACAGTGACAAACAAGGCTGGAAGAGGTCTTAAGTTTATCTTGCCACAACGCACAGTGAGGAGGATGCTAAGAGAAGTAAAAAAAAAAAAGCCCTAGGCTCACTGTCACAGAATTTCATCAAAGAGTGGCATCTAGGGGTCACAAAGTCTCCAAAACAACCATCAGACGCTCTCTACATGCCAAAAAGCTGTTTGGGAGGCATGCAAGAAAAAAGCCTTTTCTCACTAACACTCACAAACGTACACGTCTGGAGTTTGCTAAGCGGCACTGGAACTTCAATTTGGTCAGATGAGACTAAGATTGAGCTTTTTGGCAACAAACACTCTGGCGTAAAACAAAAGATGCGTATGCCGAAAAGCATGTGAAGTATGGTGAAGTAAGTCCAACGTGAAGTATGGTGGAGGATCTGTGATGCTGTGGACCTGTTTCTCTTCCAAAGGCCCTGGGAACCTTGTTTAGGGTGCAATGCATTATGAACGCTTTGAACTACCAGGACATTTTAAATAAAAACCTGATGGCCTCTGAAAAAAGCTGAAGATGGGTCGTCACTGGGTCTTTCAGAAGGATAATGACCCAAAACATGTGGCAAAATCAACACAGAAATGGTTCAGCTCCAAGTCAAGGTCCTCCCATGACCATCTCAGTCCCCAGACCTCAACCCAATCGAAAACCTGTGGGGCGAGCTAAAGAGGAGAGTGCATATGAGGACCCAGGAGGACACTGGATGATCTAGAAAGATTGTGTAAAGAATGGTCAAAGATCCCTCTCTCGGTGTTCTCCAATCTTGTGAAATGTTATAGGAGGAGATTAAGTGTTGCCCTGTTAGCAAAACGGGGTTGTACAAAGTATTAACATCAGGGGTGCCAATAATTGTAGGACACATGATATCAAGTTTTTTTTTCTAAATGCGTGATTTTTTTTTTTTTTTTTTTTACCACCAAAGTAATTTACTTAAATAAAAGGTTGGATTTTTCTCTTTTTTTTTTTTGCATTTGGGTTCCATGTTTTAGAAATTTTAGAAGTCCAGGACCACATCTTAAACAGGGGTGCCAATAATTGTGGAGGGCACTGTATATATATATATTGAGAGAGAGAGAGAGAGAGTATGTGTGTGTGTGTGTGTGTGTGTACGTTGAAGCTCCATAACGCTTCCTCCGTCCTCCCCAGCAGTTCTCCATTAGTAGCATTCTCATTTAAGTATTGCCATTTATAGTCATTGAAACCTCTTACCTCCCCAGTATGTTAATGACAATCTATAGCATTATATTTCAATTATTTTGCATTACTTGAACATGTACTTCATTTGAGAGTGATCAAAGAATTCAGATTGATTTCAGCTCCGATGTCTGAGCAGAAGAGAGCATGAAATATGACTCTTCTGTAAGGGTGTATGTGTGTGTGTGTGAGAGAGAGAAAAATATAACAAAAGACAAGATATCATTCCCCACGCCCTAAACCACATCAACTCCACCGCACCTATAATATGACTATAAAAGGAGAGAGAGAGAGAGAGAGAGAGAGAGAGAGAGAGAGAGACAGAGACAGAGACTCTTGGAAAAACACATTAAACTACATTTGGACACACACGTTAATGGTAGGGGATCCTAGGGCGGCCTTTAAGATAAACAGATTATTAACATCACCATCACAAGTGGGTGTAACCCCTGATGTGGTCTGACAGGAAGAGCAGCATTTCTGAGACTAGAGTGAGCGTGCATAATGTTTGTGTGAGAGACTTATCTATGTCACCTCAAAATACTAAATAGGTCATGTGACAGCATGTGTGTGTTTCAAAGGGAGGCTGACTGATCCACTTTCCAGGTTCATGAAACTGACATAATAACATAACTACATTATAAAATGCATGTGTGTGATGGCTGACACGTGTCACTCACTTTATTCCAGGAATGTCCAGCATATTTGTAAGACCCGTCCAGTTTATATCCAGAAACTGAGAGAGATAGAGCCACATTTAACATTGTTTAATACATTATGGTTGTAGATGCAAATGCCTGTGTTTGTTTCCTATAAAACAGATCCTTTATCTTTCACAGCAGTAACAAGGCCATTGAACTGATATATAATGTTAATATAACAGTAACTTGGTTCTTGGTTCCGGAAGCATTTTTCCTTCCATAGGAACCCTTAAAAAAATTCTTCAGTAAAGAGTTTCAAGCCATGAACCAAACCAAAAAACTTTTTTTTTTTAAAGAAAATAGGAACAAGAATGTATATGTATTTAATGAAGGATATAAATTATTATATCCAGTCTTCAGTGTCACACGATGCTTCAGAAATATTTGTAATATGCTGATTTGGTGCTCAGGAAAAATGTCTTAGTATTATCTTAATTTAAAAAAATGTTGTTCTGCTAAATATTTTTGTGGAAACCGTGAAATAAATATTTCAGATTCCTTAAGAGAACAGCATTTATTTACAATGGATTTTTTATGTATTAATAAAAAAAGTCTTAAAACTTAATGTATCCTTGCTGTATAAAAGGATTCATTTCTTTTTTTGGATCAAGACTGCCAGGAAAATTATAAAAATAATACATTTGTACTGATTCCAAACCTTTGAGCGGTAGTGTACAAAAACAGAGTGAGAGTGTAGGAAAGCAAACTCAGTTACACACCATTCAGTCCAGAATCATGAATCATGAAACATTTAGAATCATGAATCTTAATAGCTTTTTTTTTGTGTCTTTTTTTAATACTTTTTGTGCTCAAATTAAATGTTGTAATTTTGGTTTTGTTGATTTGGTCCAAAGATTTAACCCTAACCTGAATGTTTTTTAATTGAATGCTGGTGGGCACTAGCAGTTAGTGTTGTGTTTGATGCAGAAACCAACACTTTATCTTAAGGTATAAGATACCGATATTAAAGTAAAGTATCCAGTAGATAAATATTCTGGATCAAGACTTCCAGGAAATGAACAGCTGAGAATGAGATGAACGAGGAATAGATTTAGATATTTCTTAACAGTTTCTGAAGAGCAGGTCAGTGCAGTGTTCTGAGTCTGATAAAAAAAAACTTTAGTGGAGTAACAAGGGTGCGGGTTATTGTTAAATAACAGGCACATTCTCATCATTCTTTATATTGTATGATCTCATCTAATCTTTATGTCAGGTATGTAGTATAAAAATGAATCACTACAAAGACACAAAGCAAGTTCTTCTGCAATATGATAGTCTGTGTGTGTGTGTGTCACATGGTGGTTAACATACGGGTTTCTGGAGGAAGAACACAGACAGAGCGCCAATCAGAGGCATGTCTCCTAGCAACGGGTCCATGACGACCCTCAACACCCCATTAAGCTACACATACAAACAACAAAGAAATAAATGGTAAGCAAAAAAATGTAGGAGTACAAAATGTCATTTTATAATATTTTGCATAATTAATCTGACATTTAAAGGCACAGTATGCAAGAGTCACCGTTAGAGGTAGCTTATTCAAAACAAAAACAACGGTTTTTAATGCTTATATGCCATAGTCGGCCACTGCAGCTTCATTCGATATGTTGTTTATGTCTAATAGAATTTAAATTTACGTTTAAGATTTTAAGTGATCAAACGTAACAAAGTTCAAGTTAAGGCAGGAACAGGCAAACGTTAAAAACACATTATTTAATTTCATTCAAATAAAATAGTCACAAGGGCTGAATTACTACTCATATAAGTGAGTTTATTTTGCGAATTAAAATAGTGGGGTAACGCAGTGCTGTTTTACTCGGTCAAAACAATCATACTAAATACATTTGAGTATGTTGAAAGTTATGTTAACGTTCGCTTGGTGGCAGCTGGTATCAGACACTTGTTGCACACTGCAGTAAGCTAGTTTGATATTAGAATATCATATTAATAAAAGCTGGATGATTCGTGTTCCTAAATGGGATGTAATTCATTTTAAAATATATTGTATGGTGGAGAAAATGCTGTATTACTGTTATTACAAATAAAGCACTTTCTGATTATAATATGTTAGCCACTTGACAAAATGGTGTACATGTGGTCTGATTTACTTTTTGGGTACAAACATGTTACTTACGATAAATGAAGAAAAAAAGAGATTCCAACAATAAGACTAAAAATGTTGAGCTATGTAACACAGATTCATTTTGGTGTTTCCTTGTTTTTTACGAAAGTAGAACCGTAATTTGAAGGTATGTATGAAGGTATGAAGGAATGTGGATATGACGTCATTGACAGGTGACGGAATGAGGAGGGCTGTTACACTAGATACAATTGCAATTTCTCTGGTTTCCCAGAGTTAAACTGTTGAGTTTTACCTTTTTTGAATCCATTCAGCCGATCTCCAGTTCTGGCGGTACCACTTTTAGCATAGCTTAGCATACATCATTGAAGTGCACAAGACCATTAGCATTTCTCCCAAATAAATTACCAAAGTGTTTCGATATTTTTCCTATTTAAAACTTGACTCTTCTGTAGTTACATCGTGCACTAAGACAGACGGAAAATGTAAAGTTGCGATTTTCTAGGCTGACATGACTAGGAACTATACTCTCATTCCTGCGTAATAATCAGGAAACTTCACTGCCGTACCATGAGTGCAGCAGTAATGCGTAATGTTGTGACGCAGCGCCTGAAAATAGTGCCCAGCTTCCAACGTGACCGGGACTAAGTTTGTGTAGTCATCGCGCCTGCTGCACTCATGGTACTACAGTGAAGTTTCTTGATTATTACGCAGGAATGAGAGTATAGTTCCCTGCATATCAGCCTAGAAAATCGCAACTTTTTACGTCTGTCTTAGTGCACGATGTAACTACAGAAGAGTCAAGTTTTAAATAGGAAAAATATCAAAACACTTTGGTAATTTATTTGGGAGAAATGCTAATGGTCTTGTGCACTTCAATGATGTATGCTAAGCTATGCTAAAAGTGGTAGCGCCAGAACTGGAGATCGGCTGAATGGATTCAAAAAAGGTAAAACTCGACAATTTAACTCTGGGGGGAGTTGTAAAATGAGCCTATTTCCAAAAAAAGTGGAGTATCCCTTAAAAAATTGTTGGAAACATATGGAATAATATAAGTACACAATTGAACAAAATGTATAACATTGTGCAAGTGTTTTTTTGGATATTTTGAATAAATAAAAAATCTTACATATTGTGCCTTTAATCGCATTGTTTACCAATAAAACATTGGAAAGAGGACAGGGAATCATGGGGGAAAAGGAAGAATGAAAGTGAGAAATGTTGGATTTCAAACTTTCTGGCATGAGCATTACAGCTGAATGTGTTGCAGCATACAGTATGCATTAACCACTAGGCATTTTAATAAAAATACTTTCGACTAACTAAAATCGCATGCATTATATGCGCAGTTGACCGGAGTGGTCCTGCTCAGGTCATTTCCTGATACCACCATCACTCCTCTCCATATTGCTTCCTGTCACATCTCCACTATCCTCTCCAGTTAAAGGCAAAAAGCTCATAAATAATAAAAAAAAACTTTTGCTTGCAGAATGCAGATATAAGAAGAGACTGACTCTAATATAACAGAGAAAAGAAGTTCTTCTGACATGAAGTTCAAAAGGCTCATGTGTGGTTGCTCTGATTGTTATCAGGGTAATGGGGGCCAACTCAAATGGAAGCAACTTATGCAAGTACCACACACAAACAGGCATGTGTCACACAATTGTCTCTGTCTTACCTGTATGCTCTTGATTCCTGCACGGCAGTAGTATTTCTTAATGTCCACGTCAATTTCAGTGTTTCCGACAAAACTACACAAATACAAAAAAGAAAAAAAGAGTTTAAAAAATGTCCATTAATGAGTCCCAGTGGTCAACTGTGTCTGTGTACTTTACCTGATCTGTAGGTCCATAATAATCTGTCGTTTATCCACATTCTCTGTATAAACTTTCACTCCATCCACCCTGAGAGGCTGCAGACAAACAAAAACGTGTGTGTGGGTTTAGAAAGATGTACTACGGGACAAATATTGAATGTGTTAAATATGAAGGTAAATATGACTAAGCCCTCCTTTGTGGATGTCCTCAAAGGTACAAACAATCTTTTTTTTTATTTAGAATCTTTTTTTTTCTTTGTCAAAGGTTTTTATTTTAGGATTTGAGTTGATCTGTAGCAATTATAAATAGCTTTATATAATGCAATAGAAGTCTTTGGTATGTACGCAAAGGTAAAAACAGATAAAAAAGTGATTTTATTTATTTATGGTAAATAAATCTGTTAATACGTCACACTAATTTAGATATAATTAAACCATCACAATATAATTTAATAACAATTATAATATAATGTGCTTAATTCATTTATTTTTAATGTTTTTATGGGCATTTTTTCAATGCAAAAACTTCTCTTTCAGGGAAAGGTTTAGGGGTTTGAGGTATGGTATGTCCTAATTTAGATAGCTAGGTAAACATGTGCATGTACCTTGTCCCCCATGTCTATTTTGGAGAAGGTGAAAGTACTAAGGTGCGCATTGGCCCCCTGCACAGCTGGTTCAATGGTCTCTCTGAAGATTTTATCTACAAACTGACAAATATATGGCCACATCTGATGCACAGTCTGTGAAAGGAAAAGAGAAAGAGAGAGAGAGAGAGTTAATACTCTTGAGGAAACATTTCTGGGTTATCCTAGATCCAGATCTATTTTTATGAAACCACCCTACACACACACACACACACACATACGGTACCTTATTGAGCCACTCCACTCTCTCCACATCTGGAAAATGAACCTGAAACAGAAAACCGATTGAATAATTAGAATGTTTTATTTTATACACATTCAGTCTCATTTGTCACAGCACATTATCAGCTGAAAGTAGCACACATCACAGCTATTAAAATAGTTATTAATATTTCATTCTTTTTTTTTTTTTTTGAATGAGTCTTCAACTGTCAAGCATATAGGGAAAGATGCATTGGTTCATGAGTTGGTAAAAAGAGGGTATTTTTTTTTAAATCTTCAGTTAGCCACTCTTTATTGACAGAAACATTAGAGGAAAGGTATTGTGGAGACGGACAGATTCACATCACAGCATCACCACGGCTCACTGCTAGGCCATGGCTCACAACTTGAATGAACTAGTATTCTTATTACTCATCATTTCCATTACTCATTACAAGGCCACATTATAATAACATAATGTGGCTGTTTAACTGGAACATTTCGTTACTTTGCCGAAGACCAATAAATTAAAGTTGCCAACAGAACAGGATCTGTAAATCTTCAAATCTCACAGAGAGCGATCGATCCAATTAGAAAATCTCTGGATTAGAAATAAAAAACAAACAAAAAAAAAAAAAAAACGTTTTCATTAAAATACATAATTTTCACGATGGTCCAGTTGGAGGTTCTTGACCATCTGCGTTCTTCCACAGATGCTGACACAACATAATAAAGGATGCCACTTATGAGATCAGTCATGAGTAACTGGATTTAATTGCTCTAAAGAGTTACTCACTTACTGATTCAGCTAAAGTGGTTCTTCACTAAACCCATTTAAATGAAATACATTTTATATTGGATGAATATATTGCTACTGACGTGATGCAGCCTGAATCATAGTCTTACACTGTTCGTTCGTTGGCTGGAGGAAAACTGGCCCACGACTGAGCCTGGTTTTGTCCAAGGTTTTTTTCTTCATTCTGTCACATGATGGAGTTTGGGTTTCTTGCCACTGTTGTCTCTGGCTTGCTTAGTTGGAGACACTTAATATTCAACAATATTACTGATCTGACTGTAATGACGCTGTTGTATGAGAAATAAACTGAGCTGGACAATGACATTATTATTATTATTTTTTTATTTTTTTTGCAGAACTGCTTTATAGATTAAATGAACTAATTTAATTGATGATCTTTACAACAGAACTGAATCAACACTGAATCTGATTTAGCTGAAAAACAGCGGAAATGCAAAATGTTCCTGTTTCCATCACACTAAAGCTGCTTTGAAACAATCTGTACTATATAAATAAAGGTGACTTTTAACATTAACAACGGTAAAATTATATTTAACACAATGTTAAACCATTTACAATTTTTCACTATAGCCAATATGGTAAGGTAACTTATGTTTAACCAATTAACAGTTTTTTTCTGTAGTATTTTCATACTTTTTTCTTTAATTTTTTTACAGTGCAGAAAACGAGAACTGCTACAGTTTACTCATAATTAAATCATAAACATTAATATATACTCATTTGGAAGAGAGTTTTGTTTGCTTATTTCTCTCTTATAGCTATTTTAATTAGTGAAATTCAGACATTTTTAAATAGATGCTGGTAAAAATATTTAAGATTTATAGTAATTCTAAAAAATATGGACTGACTTTGTCACAGCCATTGAAAAGGGAGTTTTGTTCTTATATACAAGTAACAACAACATCAAAAAGTATGTCACCCAAAACATATTTATTGTAAGTAGTTACATGCTAATATTTCCATCCCTATTTTGTGGGTAGTTTCTTTGATTTTAATGATTGTGTTCTAGATTTGCAGTGTCTCTCCGTCTCTGGCTCTTCATCTTACTTTAATCATGGAGAAGAGTAAACGGTGTTAAGGAGAAAGGACCTATATGGAAAGATGTGGCACAAAAGCATGTGAGCGAGAGATATGCCAGAAAAGCCAAATGGAAAATCCCTGACTTGTATTTGGCTCCATTTCTTTCTCATATTTTCCTGAGAGAGAAAGCCAGTCTATGACTCAAAGCTGTGCTATTTCCTGATTATATGCGCAGAGAGCATAAAACAGCTAAAGTTAGCCCGCTAATTCGCATAGCCTGTCAGACAGCAGTCGAGGCTGATCTGATCTGATCTTATGTTACTAAGACTGCATCTGTACATCTGCCTTATCTCTGCCGCAAACACACATACCTCTGGCCTTCAAAAGGCTTAAGTGCTGACAGGGGTCAAAGTATCATTCCCAGACAGATTGTGAATACAATATATATTTAATATTCTTATTTATCTGTCTGTTTTCATAACATCTATTATGGAGCGAAGTATGTGCCTAAACCTCACACACAAACAAAACGTGTTTTACTCACACCCAATGATTCACAAACAAACTCAGTGTGGTTTGTAAATACAAAACATCACTCACAAACTAATGCATATTGTTCTGCAAATAAAAAACGTACCTATCAAACAAATACAGTATGTTTTACATATACATAGAAACGTATTTCTTCAATGACCAAAATATCCTGCAAGTACAAACTAAAATCTTTGAAAGTACAAAACAAAATTCTACAAGTACAAAGCAAAATTCTACAAGTACAAAGCAAAATTCTACAAGTACAAAGCAAAATTCTACAAGTACAAAACAGAATTCTACAACTACAAAACAGAATTCTACAAGTACGAAAAACTGTCACGTGACTTTTGGCACTATTTTTCCGCGTCCAGGCAGAATCAGATTTTCTCACAAATACAGTGGAACAACTTCCTCTTCTAGAACAGTAGATGGCGCTAAGATAAGGGATCAATTTGCTCGCCTTTGCCCATGGGAAAATGAGCGGTGAACAGGTGTGTTTCTGTCCAACTTTATCTATAATTAACCTTATTGAGGTTTTGGAAAATGTTTATTATATAGACAGAAATCCACATTAGCACTTAGTAGTAACGTACTCCACTCTAGGATAAGGGAATCTATAAGCTGAAAGCTGCCATCATGTTGCTTTTACTTTTTGTAAAAATGTTTCATTTACTGAATGACTCTATTTCTTTCGTTCTCCGTAAATTAATGAGAACATTTCATTTAATTGAAAGGGTCCCACTTATTCATTAATTTTGTTGGAATTCAGTCAGCGTCACTGTTAATGCAATAAAATAATGAATGAACAAATCAAACAATATACAGTTGTTTCTTCCCTGTGATGTATTGTCCAAATTATTATTTTGGACAGACAAATGAAACCCTCCTTTCAATTAAATTAAATGTTTTCATTATTAAGAACGAAACGAAAGTAATAGATTCGTTCAGTGTATACATAATCACTACTTTAGTCATTTCACACGCGTCTTGTAGGCTAGATTATTAATCCTGGCGCGTTCACGGCGAAGATCGCGAGTCAGCATTGTCAACTTCATGTTTTCAGCCGACACACTGACAAAGATACACTTGTTTATTAATAAACAATTAAAATATCTTCTTGCTATATTTTACATAGCCTATTCATAATCTTTTGCCGGTTCTTTGTGACAGCTTTAAGGTGCTTTATTGGCAGTGCCACCCTACATGTTACACGCGTCACCACCGCATCACCGCACCCACCAGAATAGCCCAGTTTAGTAAACAGAATTAGATGGCCACAATTCTTACACTTCTAAAAGGCAATTCAATGCGGATGTAATCCCTCAGATTGAGTAGGTAATGTAATGGAATACGTTACAAATGACATTTTGGGGCATTTATTCTGTAACGAAATACGTTTTCCCAACACTACAGCTGAGGAAAGTGAGCGGTGAACGGTGTGTTTCTGTATTACTTTATATAATTAACCTTATTGAGGTTTTCTTTTGCAAAATGTTAATTATTTCTTGACAAAAATCCATATTACCGCTATTAGCACTTCACTCTCTCTAGGGGAATCTAGGCTGAAATCTATGTCATATGTTGCTTTAAAAAATAATATTAGGCTAATAATCTAGCCTACATAAGACGCGTGTGAAACGACTAAATTAGTGATTATGTTCACTGAACGAATCTATTACTTTCGTTCTCCATACATTAATGAGACCATTTAATTTAATTGAAAGGAGGGTTTCATTTGTCTGTCCAAAATAAAAATTTGGACAATACATCACAAGGAAGAAACAACTGTAGGCCTATATTGTTTTGTTCATTCATTATTTTATTACATTAACAGTTACGCTGACTGAATTCCAACTAAATTAATGAATAAGTGGGACCCTTTCAATTAAATGAAATTAATTCTCATTAATTTACGGAGAACGAAAGAAATAGAGTCATTCAGTAAATGAAACATTTTTACAAAAAGTAAAAGCAACATGATGGCAGCTTTCAGCTTATAGATTCCCTTATCCTAGAGTGGAGTACGTTACTACTAAGTGCTAATGTGGATTTCTGTCTATATAATAAACATTTTCCAAAACCTCAATAAGGTTAATTATAGATAAAGTTGGACAGAAACACACCTGTTCACCGCTCATTTTCCCATGGGCAAAGGCGAGCAAATTGATCCCTTATCTTAGCGCCATCTACTGTTCTAGAGGAGGAGAAGTTGTTCCACTGTATTTGTGAGAAAATCTGATTCTGCCTGGACGCGGAAAAATAGTGCCAAAAGTCACGTGACAGTTTTTCGTACTTGTAGAATTCTGTTTTGTAGTTGTAGAATTCTGTTTTGTACTTGTAGAATTTTGCTTTGTACTTGTAGAATTTTGCTTTGTACTTGTAGAATTTTGTTTTGTACGTGTAGAATTTTGTTTTGTACTTTCAAAGATTTTAGTTTGTACTTGCAGGATATTTTGGTCATTGAAGAAATACGTTTCTATGTATATGTAAAACATACTGTATTTGTTTGATAGGTACGTTTTTTATTTGCAGAACAATATGCATTAGTTTGTGAGTGATGTTTTGTATTTACAAACCACACTGAGTTTGTTTGTGAATCATTGGGTGTGAGTAAAACACGTTTTGTTTGTGTGTGAGGTTTAGGCACATACTTCGCTCCATAATCTATCCCTAAACACAGTTAAAATGAGAACTGAAATGAGGCAGAAACTCAGGATGATACAGGCTACTAGTCTAAGCATGCGAAGCAGATCCATGAAGACATGTTAACACACTGACACTGACCAAATGCAGTAATGTGTGTGTGGGCATGAACGTGTGCATCTGTGTAAGATCTGATCTGTTAAGCAATGTAATTTCCAACAGTATGCAAGTAAACAAGTTTGTCATAAACAATCCTGTTGCCCAGTTGAGAAACAAACACGCTCATTCTGAGAGTAACAGTAGCAACCAGAAGAACTGTGACAGATTTGACCTCATCTGACCCCTTGATCAAACCTTGATCAAACTCACTTTCCTATCATTTTCTAGTAAGACATCTGAAGACCTTGATTAGCTTGTTCATGTGTGTTTGCAAATCTCCATTCAGAGGCAAGCATCACTATGCCCTACTCACTATATGTGCCCTACTCACATATAATCACAGTATCAGAGTAGTGTGTGTTGTATATGTGTATGCGTGGGTGGTCTGTTTTGTGTGTGTTTCAGATTCCATTGGATCCACCAAGGAAGATGACACCCCAGTTCACGCTGCCAATCACCTCACGCCACCGTTTAAATACCCGTATCTCCTCCGTGCCGGCAGCTTTTTGCTCACTTTGCTGTTTGCACACTCCCTAATAGCGCCGTTTTGTGGATATTAATGTTATGAGTTCTTGTATACTGTGTTTGATATTTGACTGAAATGTTCTTTGTCAGCATTGAGGTTGTACGCTTATAGTTGCATACTACTCTGTCTTCTCAAGTCATCACGTTGTGTTTGAGGCTGGGAAGGGAGCAGGTGAGTAAGTCATGTGACATGCATTGTACACCACGTAGCTGAACATCCTTTTGTATAACACAGAAAACACAAGAATATCACAAAAAACCACACAAACATCTTGAATGGTGCTTTATATGTTAACCTGAACTCTCTTGCCATCTAGCTTTAAAATGAATCAGAAGGATTCGCCACCCTGGGTCACATGACCATGAAGGATAAAATGACTTGCTTGAAGTAACCATGGCATGTACCCTTCGCTAACGGACTTGTGTAAGGGACCTTTGTGAAGGGATTCAGGTATTCACATGGGGTGTGGTGATGGCGCAGTGGATAAGACACATGCCTTTGGTGTGAGAGACCCACCCAGGTTCAAATCCACTGCGAGACACTAAAGTGTCCTAGTTGCTCCATAGATGTGTGACCTCTGACATATATAGCAATTGTAAGTCGCTTTGGATAAAAGTGACAGCTAAATAAAAAAAATGTAAAATGTAAAATCACTTTTGTTTGAAATGCACCAAGAAATGACGTCCCCTTCGCGGTATGCCCTTCGAAACACCCTCAGCAGGAAAGGATCTCGAGGGCCAGAATTGAGAACCGCTGGCCTAAATGAATTAACCAGAGGTGTAGATGGTCTTGTGAACTCAATGAATGACAGCTAGAGCTGCTTAATGATTTGGTGAGGTATCACAGGCACGTCTGAGAGGAGTCAGCACAACTGCTGAACAGGTCAAAGGACATTTGCCGTTTTGTCAGCTGGGAAGACAGTCTGAGTGTCAGACTCAATGCCAAAAACTGATTGGACCATATTATTAGCGCATGACAGACATACAAAAATATGTCAAATATGAGGAAGGAACAGTGGGGTAATCTACATGTTAGAATAAATGGAGCATGCATTAAATATCCAATATCAGATGATTATATCCAATATGGACAGATACTAACAAATTAGTATATCCGACCGTATATCTATCATGCACCATTGAAACCAGTAAGACTTTTTTGTAGAATATCCAGGATTGGAATCATAATGTTTTTTTAAGCACTATCAGGGTGAGTAAATGATGGCTGAATTTTTGGAAGGTCTATGTTCTTCTCACATGATCAATAAGAGTTTGTTTGAGCTGATGAATGGTGAAGTAAACAAGCATCTCTGCTGAGAGACAATGGACAGACTGGCACCCCTCAGCAATTTACAGACAGCGGATGACGAGATGAACGAGGCTGGCGGTGGACAGATCGGCTGACCTAAATGACTTCTAGTTTACTCATTTATAAGAAAAGAGTCACTGTCCACAGTGTTTCCTGAAAGAACAAGATGATGGCTGTGGATGGAAACCAATGTAGAAGACGAACAAAAACATTTGGGCATATTCCGACCACCTAATAATACAGAACTACACAAACACACTCTCTGAATGTAATTTAAAACTTGTAGCAGTCTCAAACAAACAACAAAGACTCTATAGAGCTCGATGTGACTTTGATCAGACATAGTAAAGCAAACATACTGTAATAAATCTATCAGTCACACTCACACACAACAAAGGACCTTTCATTCTGAGTGTGCTGTGACGCAATAAAGCCAAGCCAATAAAAAGGTGTCTCTTGAATTATTAAACACTTTTCCATTTATTAGATTTATTTGGTTTTGTAGATTGTCAGTAGGAGGATTTGGCAATGTTGCCGACTCCGAGTAGTTGTCGACCATAATATTGCCAGATATTTGGCTTAATTTTTTAATTATCAGCATTCGCTGGTCTTTTTTTTTTCCGTTTGGCCGATAAGTGTCACAAGTGGGACGTTTATTTTGACAGTGCTGAAAATCCAGTCATCTGCAGAATCCAGAATGTGTGGTCATTACTGTCTTTATTTAACAGTTCTGCCTAATAATAGAAATAGAAAGCAGAACTATGCTGCGCTATATCAAGTTGGCCGCTATGTCATATTCAATGAGTAATGCATGTAAAATTAGCATTGCCTGGTCTTTAATTGAGAAAAAGGGATTCCCACTGCACTCAGACAGGTCGAACACATTTTTTTTTTAAATATATTTTTCAAAAACTAAAGCACAGATGTATTAGATAGTATTACAGTATAATAGTATTCCTATCACAGAACCAAGAAGTTGCTATTCTAAAGATTTTTTTTTAAGTTTAAATCATGCTCAAATTATTTATTTTGTAATTATTTTAGGAAATACTATGTCAAATAATGTTATTGGATCATTTGCACTGCACTCTAAAATATAGTTTGGCGGGCCAATGTCGATATCAGTGGACCACTACTCAGAAGCTGATTAGGAATGAGTTACACAGAAAGGTTAGGAAAAAAACAAAACCCATTTTGTGTGCACGTCATGGTTCAGGTAACACAAACTTCACTTGCTTTTCATCGCCATGTTTGATATAACGATTCCCATGTTAGCTATGAACACATTCACAAACACAGACACACAATAGGATGGGAAAACTGTCTTTATAAAATCTGTCCTCCAGGAAAAGAGTTATTGTGTCTGCTCGTATACACACAACATTAACCCAAAAGGGAAAGTGGTGCGCCTCATCTGAGTGACAGGTCACTATAGCAACATTTCCTCAAGCATGTGACTCACGATGTGTTGGTGATGTCATAATAATAATGTTAAATTTCATAATGACAGTTGCTGTAGAAACGCACCACACCCACTAAGGAGAGGTTCTTTCACCAAACAATATATGACCTGAACTTGTTTACCAACACACTCAAACACATATGCTTAAAACTAATGACTGTTGTAAAGTTGGATGTCTGAGTATGTGCGGTGTTTCATTTTTAAAAACTATCATATAACACAATAATCCACTTTCAAGTAGGTTCACAATCGAACGAACCATACAACCAACCCAAGTCGGACGATCAGTCAACCTGAGTTTCACGAATTACCTGTTCAAGTTACTTAATATCAGGCTAAAACTGAAAGAAAGAACAGCGACAGCCTGTCTGGCCATACAAGAGGAGTGAAATAAAGCTAATGGAGTGAAGAACACAGGAATTGTGTGTCCCTGAATGACTCTTTCAGCACAGAGGCCTGCTAACGATATGAAATAATATGCCAGAACTGATCTCAGGTTAGACAGCGCACTCATTTGTTTAAAGCAACAGAACCAGAGACTGTCTGCAGGCCAAAAGAAACAGACATGACAACCTGGCTTGTCCATGATGTGTGTGTTTAAAACTTTGTAGATTTCCCACAAGCATTCAAGATTATGTTTCTACCCGAGCATGACAAATGATTTTGAATGCAGACACTGATATTTAATATTTCAGAATCAAATCTGGGTATCGGCCCTTATAAATAAAAATATCTTTAGTGTGTGTGAGTGTGTGTATATATATATATATATATATATTTAAGGAAAGAAGTTCCTTACAGTCATCAAGGGTGCATTTATTTGACCAAAAACACAGAAAAACTTTTATATTATGAAATATTATTACAATTTAAAATAGACTAAAACATAAAAAGACTGGAGTAATGATGCTGAAAATTCAGTTTTGCATCACATAAATAAATTATATTTTAATTTACTGTTTTTTTCTGTATTTTTGATCAAATAAATCATAACGAGCATAAAGAGACCTCTTTCAAAAACATTAAAAAAATAATGTTTCCAAACTTTTGTCTTGACCAGTGTTTGTATATATATATATATATATATATATATATATATATATATATAAAGAATATTTTTTTTTATTTATAACAGCTGATATTGATAAGATATATCCAAAATAGTTATATCCTAAATATTTTATTATTATTACTAATAATAATCACTAGACCTATGGGACATGGATGGAAGAACTTAATAGTGAATCTTCTCAGGTCAAATGTTGGATGGGTGGTTCTGACACTTCAGATTAAATTGGATTGGATACACATACTTTTGACAGCATCAGACTTTAACCACACACACACACACACACACACACACACACACGTACGTCTGAATTAGTGCTACTGGTCAATGCTGGCCCTGGGGTCAAAGTTCTCCATGTCAATCATTCACTCACCCACGGCGGCAGCTCTGTGCTCCGGACGGTCTGACGCACCGCTCGCTCCTCATGCTCCAGAAACGCCAGTGCCTGGTTGACCCGAGCGAATCTGGTCCCCTGATTCCGCCTGATCCAAAACAGCACGGCCAGGCCAATGAGGACCCAGCTGAAACTGAACTCCAGATATCCCAGCACGTAGATGGGAAAAATCACCAGGAATGTCTTGGCGAACTTAATTCCCATCTGCGTGGCGTCCGTCATCGAAGACTGCGGCTCCTCGTCCGGTTCAACCGGCTTGAGTGTTTCGACATCTTTGGGGGTCGGAGCAGAACCCGGTCCGTTCTGACTGACCGCTGGTGCGGGTTTGGGTTCCACTCCGTTTGCTGACGCACTCATCTCCAAAGTACACCAATCCAAAACAAACAACAAAACTAAAAACTAAACAACTAAACAAACAAGAGAGTTTCTAAAGAAACATCTCAAACATGTAAAAATATTTATAGTAAACAAAACGAGTCGCGTCGCTCGGTTCCGGCTCTTCCCAGGAGCGCAGATGATTGGATCAGCGCTGCTCCCTAAACTGCTCCCCACCCGACCTTGCCTTGTATGGAGCGGCCGTCGGCCCGTGATTTTCCGCCCTTCACAACGAACTTCAACTCGCTCGAGTCTTCCAGCTGCTGCCCCGTCTCTGAGCGCGCCACGTCTCGCTGTACCTATCGTCACCACGCGAGCTGTGAGCGGCACCACCTCTCGCACTCACTCACCACATCCTGCAACAACACACACACTCTGACCAAACCCGCTGTTCTGGATACACAGTGACAGGAAGCTTCAGTTCTCACTGGCAGAATGAGGGTGGCCAAAGGGTGGCGCAACGAGCGTGCACAAGCGGTCCAGAAGCGCCATCTTGTGGACTAAACTTAATACACAAAAACTCTTCACAGTTTATGAGTAGCTTAATATAAACGCATTCATAATCTATCTATCTATCTATCTATCTATCTATCTATCTATCTATCTATCTATCTATCTATCTATCTATCTATCTATCTATCTATCTATCTATCTATCTATCTATCTATCTATCTATCTATCTATCTATCTATCTATCTATCTATCTATCTATCTATCTATCTATCTATATAACTGTGATATATCTAACCGCATGCAACATTTTAGGGTTAGGGTTACAGTTTTTGGACGTAAATAGGAACAAATAATAATTTACAGAGAAAAAAACGTAAATTTATATTCCCACAATTCCCTGACACTACACTTTTGATGTATTTCTGTTGAAATAACTGTTTCTTCAAAGTTTATCTTTTTTTTTTTTATCAGTTATGTACATTAGGTTTAATGTTACATTTAATGTTGTTAAATTAATGTTTACTGCATTTTTAAAATTTCAGTTCCCATGATGGCGTTTAGAGTTTGCGTGAATAAAACTGTGCAGCTTCTTTAAATTGATTTTCTCTGTCTCAGCTGGTGGATAAACTGTTTGTAATGGGATTAGATTCATCATGTGATTTTAATCTCCATTGAGATTGGTGTTAGTCATTTTACAATAGCACAAAGCTTAATACTTAAAATAGGTTATTTCAGATAATGCATTTTATTTACTAAGCTTAATTTACTATTTACTATTTAATGGTATCTATCCATTTCTATCTATCGGACTAAACTTAAAATGCAGAAACCATTCAAATTATTAATATAAGCGCATTCATATGTTTACTATCATCTATCTATGAACAAAATCTGGCATTATTTTGGCCCTCTTGAGTTGCATCACCAGTACCATTTTGGCTTGTAAGACATATAAAAATAAAAAATAAAAAAATAAAAAATTAAATCACAAAATATGAATACATTCATAGTTCATTCAGCATGTATTACTCCACTCAGCATTCAATTAAGAGTTTAGCATGCATTTTGTTCACTAGATGGCAGTGAATGTAAAGTGTTCCTCAACAAAAGTTTGCAAGGCCGACATGGTTTCTCAATAAGAATAGTTGAAAATATTTTATTGACATATGAAAAGACATAGTGACATAATCAAAGTGCTTTTGTATCTTACATGTAATGAAAGCTTCAAAAATAAATAAAGATATAATAAACACACATTGTGCATATGTCATTCTGTCCATTCCTCCCTCCTTCCCTCTCTTTCTCTCTCTCAAGATATAGACTTAAAACAGGAGAGATCAGCTGCTGAATGCAAATTCTATTTCACATAATCTATATTTATGCGCATCACAGTGCAGATATGATCTTGTTCATATACATAAAATGACAGTTATGTTAGCCTAAACTATTAAAAGTCACAAAAAATTATGTAGCAAAAGCTAGACAAAACAAAACAAACAAATTCTGTACATAATTAACAAGTATGAAAATGACCACATTAGTATCATTAAAATGATAAACATGCTAAATGAGTATGTGATATTTCAATACAACTTCAAAAATATGCATCAACAAAGACAACAAACAAAGACGAGCATAAAACAACAATATATACGCAAAGAAAAGTACGTAAAAGCACAAATATCACAGGTTTAAAAACACAAATAAATAACATGGATTTAATTGGCAACAGCAATATGTATCATATAAAATCCCGTTCTTTAAATTAAAAAAATAACCAAGACTAGCAAAATATTGGGCGACACAATCAAAAAGTTAAAATTACAACTTAAAGATATGCTACAGGAGTCCTTTAAGTCTTTTAAGTCCCTCTGTGAATGATGTGCGAGTGTGTGTTTGCTATTTTTAGGGTGTTCAATCTACATAGCAGGCTGAGAGAAGTGCTGAGAGTGAGAAGGTGCAAATCATGGTTGTTGTGCCTATCTTTAAGATCATCGCGTGTGTGTGTGTGTTTCTACATGTTGTAAGCCACATATACGGGGTCGAGCTGGTCGGCGAGGAAACCGTCTCGCAGGTGCATGCGCTGCTTCTCTCCGCGAGAGTTGATGGGAATTACGCCCGTATCCACAACGACCACCACGCCCACAATCAAGTAGTGTTCTTCTAGAACCACATTAGTTACCATTGGAACCAGATCTAGAGCTTCCTGCTCAGAACCATCCAGCTCCACCACCACCACTAGGAGATTCGTCCATGTGAACACCGCACTGAATGAGAGAGAGAGAGAGAAAGTTTGAACCTTGCGCTATGAATGCAAGATTGCTCGATTTCACAAGTAGCTGCTTTTCTAAAAAGTGTATTCATTGTGCAATGCAACTACGCTAGGCATTAGCATAAACTGTCTTCATCTGCACTGCAGTTAGTTTTCACTCTGATCAACTACTGTATTGTCAGCAAGATTATGAAGAGAATCTTGCTGAGCAAACAAGTTTATGGATGGCTACCTGAATAATAACATATCCAGTTTAAGGGCACAGACTATTTCCTTCTTGAATATCGAGGCTCGTGACTGCCAGGAAAAACACATGTTAATGTTGAATGTGGCTTATCCAATTATTTTTATGATTTATTAAAGTGTGTTGAGACTTTGGTTATTAACTTGTGTCATTTAAAGTGCAGCAGCTGTTTTTTCAGTTCAGTTTAAAAAACTAAATAATTTTTAGGTTGTTTTTCCAATAAAAACTAAGTATGCTTCCATATATACCCTACAGTTTAAAAGTTTGGGGTCAACAAGACGTATTTTTTCAAAGAACTGAATACATTTAATAATCAAGAAGGAATTAAAATGATCTTAAGTAACAGTAAAGACATTTATAATGTTACAAAAAAGACTTCTACTTAATAAATGCTGTTCTTTTGAACTTTCTATTTAAACAATCCTAAAAATAATAATGACTTCCAGAAAAATTTTAAGCAGCAGAAATGTTTTCAAAATTGATAATAACAATAAATGTTTCTCAAGCATCAAATCAGCGTATTAGAATGATTTCTGAAGGATTATGTGACACTGAAAACTGGAGTAATGATGCTGAAAATGCAGCTTTACCATCACAGGAATCAAATACATCTTAAAATATATTAAAACAGAGAACTTATTTTAAATTGTAATAATATTTCACAATATTGTAATATAAAAAGATCATATCGTATCACAATATGACATGGTTCCCTGTGTGTTGGTGTGTGTGTGAGCTCACCATTCTGTGATATTCCGATGTGCCCTGATGATGGACGTTTCAATGTCAATGGGATGGTATTTCATACCTCTCAGCTCCATGACTTCATCTAATGCTCCCACCACATAAAGGGCATCGTGCCTTTCTGAACACACAAATAAAACAACTCAGACCAACTCCACTGCTCAATGCAAATCAAATATCTTTCTCTCTATGAATGCACAGACAATTCGAGACTAAATGCCCAATATATATTGAACACACACACACACACACACACACACCTCCGCTTGCATCAGTGAGGTCGGTCCTGCGCAGAAACCCCAGGTATCCGGTTCTGGCCCACATAGTCTGAGTGTCTCCAAAGCTCAACCTGGCTCCGAAATGATCCGAACGCACATTTTCCTCTCCGAACACAGTGAAGTACCCACTGGCATTCTGTGGACTATGGACCCAGATCTGCACACATTTTAAAACGGACTCAAGTGAGATGTTTGGTAATGAGGAGATATCATTTTATCTGACAGACAAGAAAGTGCTACTGGTCTAACCTCCCCTAAATGAGAATCTCCGATTGGTCCCTTCGTCTCTGGGTTAGCGATGATGATGCGTACACCAGGTAAAATCTGTTCAAAAATAAAGAAAAATAAGACAACTTTTGGAATCTAACATGGTTTACATTTAATATAAGAACACAAATAAAGACACATTTAACTGTTTTACTAACCTTCCCAGATTCCATGAGAGGTAAACTATGTGGAGACCCTCTTTCAACCAATCTCACCCTGCAAAACATACAGTCTTACTTCAGATGAGGATCTGATAGAAAAAAAATATATTGTTCCAAATTTATGACTGATTTTTTTTCTTGGAAATCCATCTGAAAAACAAATGGGTTTGTCATATATTTAGGGTCTAGACTTTTACATATAAATAATACAGCCGCAACAATAGGGAGAGCTAAATAATACATGTAAAGTGACTCGAGTGTTTCCTCCATGACTGATAAACGCAGCAGAGTCATCAAACAACTCTCATTAAGTAGTCAAGAAATACAGTGTGTGAGAGTGTAATGTTAGAAGATGGCGGACACAAAAAGTCTTAAAAATGCTAAAAGCTTACCGTGGTCATAAGTGTCCGCTTCGAAGAAATTAGCAGGCGAGTGTGTCAGTAAGTAGAAGAAAAAATAAACGAAGGACTGCCCATAACTAGAGCCGTTATTCAGCTGAAGGCAAAGAGCTGAACATCCCCACCAGCGAGGGCCCTCGTTTCTTATTTCGGCTCTGTTCTGACACACTTGCCTGTCAATATCTTCAGAACGGAATGTCTTTTCGGCACCATGTAAATGGCTTAAAGAAAAAAAAATCATATTCCCTGGATCAGATAGGTAATGCGGATCAAACATTACTGTACAATACCGTAATTATATATAATTACAGTATTGTACGGTAATATTTGATCCGTATATTTGATATTTATATATTAATATTAATATTTATAGTTTAATATATTCTGAAAATTAACATTTTCTTAACATTAAGGGCCTTCTTTTACAGGCCATTTGCTGAAAATAAAAACCTTTTGAATTGTACTGTCCTAATCTTAATAATTTTGTCCCTTTTGTAACATCTTTCTAAGAATGAAAATCATGAAATACCTAATGCGTGTGTGTGTGTGTGTGTCTTGCCTGTCATGTCTCAGTGCTCTCATGTCCACATAGACAGTTGTTGGATCAGGTCCTGATGTTCCCTGCACAAACACACAAAAAAATCCTTCTATAAAATACAGTCAAACATACTTAATCGCCTATCGGGTAAGCATGATGCTTTACTTTTTTATGGTCAAGGTGACTTGCATTAAAAGTGAACAAAGCGTACACAAATTTGCATGGACAGGTTTCAACCAATCAGCAAAGGAAGGAAGGTAGAGGTCGATAAGTCAGAAGATAATATATTTCCCCTTATGTAACTATGGTCAAAAACATCTCATTCAAAACAGGTTAAACATCCATCATCTAGAAGGAAAACTCCTGTTCCAGTGTAGATGCAAGGTGTTAGTTTTATATAATAACATGTAATGGCCTAATATATTTGAATTTATGCAGCATCTTTTGTAAACCACCCTGAAGCTAATCAGGAGTTATCCAAAGGCAGAAATATTTTTTTGCACCCTTTATGACTGAATCCGGAGATGAACAAAGCATTCGTTTCTCTCACTCACTTTATATCACCTGTGTGGAAAGTTCATGGAAGTCATTTGAGGTGAGGTTAACACTGGTTTGCCAATTAGTCAGCTTGTAAAAATGATTAGTCATGCATACAGGGCGATAATTAGTAGATTTACTCCCACATCTAAATATGGTTGTAATAACTGGAGTTATGAAATGATGAGGGTCAGTTGAAGTTCATTCATACCTGCTCAGCAAGCTTCCCCAACCTATGAGGCTACATGAGGAGAGGAGAGGAAGATGGAATGTATAAATATGTTAAAAAGTAACTTAAACAAAATAAATAAATCAAATAGAAGGTTAAATGGGTTACATGACTAGTAAAAAGAAAAAGAAAAAAACTGAACACAGGGGATGCTGCTAGACTATGCAATCCGATATGGGTCATATTCTTGCCTTTACTGACCTGTAGGCAGATTGCGAGGTTGACCCTGCAGCCGAAGGCAGTGCTGACGGCACGAGGGTGAAGGCCCACATCCTTAAAGAGCTTACAGAAGGACTGTGTCAGAGCAACACGAGGCCTCTCTTCCGCCACAACCACACATGAACGCACACGGGTCAGATCCATCCCACGGGCCTGAGAGAGACATACACACACACACAAACAAATACAGGGGTGAAATGAGAAACACTGTTATTTGAGTATTATTGAGATACTATAAATATTTTGAAATCATTTTTATTTCTATATATATTTTTTTTTTTTTTAATTTCAGTGAAAGTTTAAGCAATTTTTTGTGTTTTTGTCATTTTATTTTTTGTAAAAGTTATGTTTTAGTTTTTAGTACAACACATCAAGTTAAACTAAAGGAAAATAAGAAATGTTGCCGAATTAAAATGTTTTTTTCTCTTATCTTTTTTTCAATTAACATTTATTTTATTTTTTTTCCAAGTTAAAAAAAAAAAAGGTTTTAGTTTTAGTTAAAGGGATAGTTCACCCAAAAGTGTAAATTCTCTTTTCATTTACTCACATTCATGCTATCCCCAATGCATATGACTTCTATTTCCATTTTCTTCCAAGTTTTTTAGGAAAATAATCCATGTCAATGAGCCTATATAATGCAAGTGAATGGCTGCCAGTCGGATGACTTGTGAAAAACCACAACCAGCGATCGTATCGTAAACCATACAACCACAATGGATGAATCAATGTTTTCTGAAGCGAAATGTGTCTGTAAGAAAATAACAATATTTGTAACTTAAAAAAAACAAACTATAAATCATTGCTTCCGGACAGGTCTACTGTCATACGTGCATTGTGAAGCCTGCGCGAGAAGTAGCGGTCGATAAGGATGCATTCGACACAGGTTACCTTGAACGAATATATTTAATTTAGACTTGGAGGGAAACGCAAAAAGAATACAGAATGGCGCAGCATATATCAGCCTCTGTCCAACTCTGCGTGACTGCGGCCTCCGGGGAAAACCCCAAGCATGGGTGTTAAAGAAACATCCCCAGACCATTACATCATGTGCTTTCCTCCTGAACTTCACAATGCACTTACTTTTGTGTTAAGATGAACTTGTGAACTCCATTTACCATACACATTTACCATTTCACTTCAGAAGACATCCACCTGTGTTGTATGGATTACTACATGTGATTTTTTTAAGTGTCAAACAAGCGGCAGCTATTCCCTTACATTATATGGACAGACTCACAGAGATGCATTATTTTCCTAAAACAAATTAGTTTATCTGAAGAAAGACAGTCATAAGGATATCACATACAAATGTATGTATCTAGTAGCAATACTAATAAGTCAGATGCTAAATAAGCTAGCATAACTTTATTTACCACATAAAGCAGAAGCTAGCTGCCTCATGTGACTGTTTTTCCAACTGGCCCAACCCTAGTAAGAATACTAATACAATGGCTTGAACAGATACATAAATAGTAAGGCTAGCTAAACAACTGGAATGATCTTGAAAACATATTGCAAGAGGCAGAGAAAATCACCCTAGTAACACCATAGCAACCATCCAGAAGACCTTAGCAACTGCCTAGCAACACCATAGCAAAAACCCAGAACACCCAAGCAACCACCTAGCATCCACCTGAACACATGAATAAGCCATAACTTAGCACCAGAACATCGTACAGACAAGTTTGTTGGTTCGGATTCAACCATGTACCACACCCTAGCAACCGAGTGGTGAGTTTTGCCACTGCACATTCATTTCTTATGTACATTAATTTCTTATGACTTCTGTTTATTTTTATGCTTGGATATGATACAATGATCCATTACATTACAATAAATTCCCAGTTAGTTCTCCTGAATTCCCATTATTCCCATAGAAAGTTCCTAATATGGAATATTTCCCAAATTCCCCAGCTTAACTTCCCTTGGAAATTTACTGAAAATTTTCCACCCCTTTGCAACCCTATGAACAACACCTTTAACTATAATAATCCTGATGAGAAGCAGATTGAAATATTGTGTGTGTGTGTGTGCGCACACCTTCAGAGAGTCGGTGAGAGAGCTGAGAGATCTCGTGCAGAGCTCCATCACAGAGTACGAGCAGAAAGTGTCTCGGACTTTAAACTGACTGACGGACTGCAGCCACAAAGCAGGGTTCACCTCCAGATCCATCGGAGAGATCAGAACAGACTGCTGCCCTGCAAACACGCTACGCACAGAAAACAAGCACAAAAATTAACACCTGTGTTTGCTGAGTGTTCATCTCAGGCGAGTGCACAGGTGATCAGTACCTGCAGAGACACCACAAGACGAAGCCAAGGCCGCAGTACGGGTCGAGGCATACGGCCACCTCTCGAGACGGATACAACTCACACTGCAGTTTAACAGAGCGACACAGAGCACTGGTTGCATTGTGAGACATCTTCCGAGAAAGAGAGAAAACAAATAAAGATTTTTTTTTATTTAACACAAACATATTTTTTGTCCCTTCATTAGAAATATACAACAGGGTCGAAAAGGCAGAGTCTCGCCACATGTGAAAATGTTTCTAATTCAATATATTTTATTAAAGATTATATAGAAAATAAATATGTTTTATCATATTTGGGTGTCTGAGATATCAAAAAGTTTGAAAACCCGTTTTAAATAAGCTACACACACACACACACACACACACACACGTTTCACTATCTTTGTGGGGACTCTCCATAGACATAATGGTTTTTATACTGTACAAACGGTATAATAATAATAATTATTTTATTAATAAAAATAATAATAAAAAATAATAATTCTGTATGATTTACATGTTTCCTCATGGGGACCTCAATTTAGGTCTGAATCTGTGTGCATTCAGGTGAAAGTCCCCACCAGGATAGAACAACACACACATGCACACGCATATGTATGTTATATCAATATATTACAATATATTTATTTATTTAATAAAAAATATATACATTTAAAATATTTGTAAATTCAAACTTAATTACATTATTTAATAAAGAATTTTATTTTACGGTTATTTTAACTAACCTTAACTAACATGGTTATTTCTGAAAACTACCCAGCACAGAAAAACATGTTAACAATTTATTTCAAGGTGCTTGTAATAAGCAGTAATTAACAGTTAATAAGACACTTTATAAGAACTTATAGGATGCATATAAGCATTAACTACTTCATATAACTTCTGAGGACGCTTTGTTTCACTTTTCCCGCTCTACTCAATCGTGCCGCCGACGAGCCTCACGACAGTTACAGCGAGGGTGAGTGTAGACTTATTACTGAAATCAAATATGCAATGCCATCCCATCAATAGTTGGTACATAAAACAACATTAGTAACAGTTATGATTGATGAGACAAACCTTTACTCCAGCAAGCATGCCTGTAGTGGACACACTAAAGTCCAGATACGCCAAAGAGTCTGGGTCACATGGCTTAAACAGCAGGGGACAACGCCTCTTTGGCAAATCGTCTAACAAAGAAACACACATATTTCTGATGAGCACTTGATAGGTGTAACCTCAGAACAAAAGATCTCATGTCTCTGAGAAACTCACCTGTTTCCAGGATAGGAGGCCATGATTTAAAGTCCACAGCCACTGACGCTTCTCTGGACCTCAGAAGTTTAGAGATGGCTTGGGAGGTCATAACACACACTGAACGACTCACCTGCACACACCAACATTTTTATTCATAACAAAATGGTAATGTTTCGAAAGCTGAGGTGTGGTCTCATTCTATAATGCATCACATTTACAATAATTTAAATGATTTCAGTAATTGAAGTTGATATGTCTAATAATTTAATTCACAACAGAGGTGCGTCCTTACCTCTAGGATCATTTTAACTGTAGGTAGTGTAGTGGGGATATTCTGAGGGTGAGGTGGCCGTACAGTTATAGGAATACAGCCTGCATACATACAGCCGTAAAATGCAGCGATCAGATCTAGACCTGAAACAAACAAAAAAAATGCACACAGATATAAATCTTCACGAAAATAAAACTACATCTGTTAACAAAAAGCTGGAATTCAGGCAGTGCACATTTACTCATTCTCATTTATGACTTATTTAACTGTAATGTGATATTTTCATTTAATCAAATGTTTCATAAAGCAAATTTGATGCGATTTCTCTGCAGATTTAATTGGAGTGTGAATGACACTTGAGTGTGATATAAAGAACAGGATGTCTGCTGTAGCTGATCGGATTTCATGAAATGAAATTAGCAGCGCAGGAAAACTACAACACGTGATTTCTACCATGAGCCAGAGTTCAGTACAAAAATGAAATATTATTACATGGTGCTCAGATAACAACAACAACAACAAAAATCTGATAATTTATGTACAGTTTAATTTGGCTGAAATAAAGGCACATACGTATATAATCGCAACCTGCAGATTTATTGACAAACTTTAGAGAATGTTCAGTGCCTTTGTCTTTCTTTAAAATATCTTCATTTGGGAGCTTACAGTGTACTTACCTAGAAAGTACTGGCTAAGATAAGGTAAGTACATGGAACAGGGATAGGTTTAGGGGTAGGTTCAGGGTTAGTACTAGTTATTACCTAGTAATTGTAGTTACTAAAATAAATACATAGTATTTACATGGCTAACTAGACTGTAAAAGGAAGCGTTACCGCTTTTCACAGCAAATATTAGATTAATTAATTTGCACATCATGCAATAAACAGGGGTTATGAAGGTTTATGTAAAAGAGGGTAAATGTAAAAGACTTTAAATGTAAAGGTTAAACCCTTTTAAAGACCAAGTAAATTAATACATTGAACAATACATAAATATGTTCTCTAAATGTAAATGTCTAGGGAGAAACACAAAGAGTTGTATTAGCAACACTTCAGAGTTTGAAAATACAACTTACAACAAATATTCCTTACTTCTTAATTTATTTTAAAAAAAAATGTATCTTTTACTGTACCTTCTGAATTTCAGACTTTCAGCTCTGATTTAAGGCCTTAAATCAGCTCTGATTTAAGTCATACACATTTTTAAGGCCTTAAAATTCATTCAAATCCAGTAAGTTAGCAGGAGTGTGTATGTGTGTGCTTACCTGGTGGATACACTAACGCTACATGGTCTCCATCTCTTAGCTGTCCTCTTTCATACAGCATAGTGGCAATTTTCTCAGCTCTCTTGTGAAGCTGTAGACAGGTCAGAGAGCTTCCTATTGCACCCTGAAACACACACACACACACATTTATAGAGACACAATGCCACACCGGAAATCGCATGGAGGTCAGAAAGGCTCCTGATCATTTTCTAAACACACTGCTGAGGGAAACGAGAAAAGCAATGTGTGTGTTACCCTTGAGTTAATGAGCGTGTACAGTATGTGGTCAGGTGTTGTCTGAGCTCTCCACTGCAGCACCTCCGACAGAAAGAGAAACTAGAACACATAAGAGAAAGAATTAGAATTAGTAATTAGTCCGAGTGAAAGACACACACGCGGCCAATACAAGGCTTGTGTGTAAAGGTTTCTTTTAAGAGGTCAATTGAAGTCAATTTTTGTCTCTTATCTACAGGGATCCTAGAGATGCACGAGATGGGAATGTTCTGATAAACATTAAGATTTAAAATGTGATTTTTTTTAATAGCTTCAGGTTTGCTGTGCTGTTTTGTAGGGCTGCACAATTTGCCCCCATAAAAAAAGAGTTAATACGTCTTTATATAATTATACAATTATTATTGCTATTATTAAATAACAATTAAGTATTTTTATCAAGTAAAACATCGATATTAATTTGATTTTACAGTACAACTGTACACCGCTGTCATTTTTGTTGTGTTTATTTTGTTATTGAAAGGAAAGCATGCGGCACATATCTACTGTAAATATTCATCTAAATGACACTCCCAGAAGCGTGTGTGTGAAGTTGGGATGTTCGCTAACAGTAAACCACTGCAAGGAAATACTGGATCATGAATCATGCATGCTGCTTGCATGTAAATAAACTTCACTCAGTAACACGCAACACATCAATTTCTTTTTTTATGATTAAATCGCAGCCATTATTATAGCAATTTTGATTGTATTCTGTTTAACTGTTCAACCCTAAGAGATCTTAATCTCTGTAAATACACAAACTCTGCATGTACCTGCTCATTGTCCTCCATGTGACTCAGGTCTCGTCCGCTGGCCTGAGCCATTCGTTTTCCTGCAACGAGATTCCCCACCATCACAGAGGCAGGACCCACCTCTGCAACAAACACACACACACACACGATATTTACACAAAAATCTCTATGTAACACAAACACATCATGCTCTATAACACACACAAGGGCTTGTGCACCTGGTTGCTTCTGTCTGGGTTTGGGCAGGTTGGTGATGCAGGAGTGAGGACACATGAGGATGCTGCAGGGGTGTAGCGCCCCCTCCAGAAACAGCTGTTTAGTCTCAGACAGGTGGATTCCACCCAGAGGGGTTTTGGGGAGGGTGTTGGCAGGAACCAATGCCAGACAGTAGACCCCCACCTGATGAATACCATCTATAGCCTAAACAAAGACAGGTTTGGTCAGAGAACTCTTTATTATTAATTATTAACAACCTTAATTATACTTACAAACAAAAATGTTCTTTACAAACAAAAATGAATCATTTAGCAGACGCTTTTATCCAAAGCAAATGAGGAGAACGATAATGCCGTGACAAGTCCTACAGTTCCTCTAGCACAGTACACGTAGCAAGGATTGTTTATTTTTTTAATAGAAAAAAAAATAGATAGAAAGTGTTAGTATTAATGGGTCAAATGTTAATGAAAAAGAAGCAGTTTCTTGAAAATTACTAAAGTCTCAGGTTGAGTTTTTTTTTTTTTCAAAAATACAGTAAAATTGTACTATTGTAAAATATCACTACAATTTAAAATAACTGTTTTCTATTTGAATATATCTTAAAGTATAATTTATTACCATGAAGCTGAATTTTCATTCTAATACACTGATTTGGTGCTCAATAAACATTTCTTATTATATCAATGTTGAAAACAAGTCGTGTTGCCTAATATTTTTGTGGAATACGTGAAAAAATGATTGAATGATTTGATTAATACAAAATTCAAAAGAACATAATTTATTATAAAAAGTATTTACTGTCACTTGGATCAATTTAATGAGTCATTGAGAGTATAGAGAATAAAGAATAGCATTTCTTTAAAAAGACTCGATCCAAAGTGTGTGTGTGTACCTGCAACACTCGGCTCATCCACTGGTAACTCTCTTCTTCAGTTGAATCTGGTCTCTGTTCTGCTACCAGCACAATCCTCTCATCATACAATACAGTCACTGAGAATACCACCGTCCTACACAGTGAGCAGACACGTTGTAATCAAGATTCTCTCAGTCTAGAGTAGTACTGGTTGGTTATTGTTTTGGTCTCCATTTTCATACATACCTTCCTCTATAGATAAACTTCATGGGCTCCACAGCAAGAGCGGTTGCAATGATGTCATCAGCGTTGTGTTTCCGTCCCCCCACCTGCATCAGTCCTTCCAGTGTACCCGAGATGAAGACCATTCCACTCGGACCCACAAACCCCAGCAGACCCGACCTCACAAACAGACAGTCGCTGACCAAACCACCGTCACATGCCACTGGACACACCTGCACCAGAGAGACACGCACATATTTACCAAAAAATGTATCATAAAAAGAAAAATTAAGAAAAAAGGTCACACCATCTTAAGGTGATCAGTCTGGTTATTGGAACATAGCAAGCTTTTTATTGGTCCAAGCCCAAGATGGTCTATAAGCCCCAACAATCTTGTCCAATATAGACTACCATGTCGAAAACGGGTACACCAGCTGGTAGTCGAGGTAATTAACTAACTAGACCAGCTTTAACCAACTAATTACTATAAATGACCGGAAACAACAGGAAATGACTTGCATCACATTTAAATGCTATTTGCTTTTAGGATAAAAACATCAGGCAAATTCATTCATGTACAGACCATGTAAAAATAGCTACAAATCCAGCAAAGATTAACTTTACCACATAAAATAAAGATGTTTTACACTACAGTTTGACAAGATTTTTAGTATCTAATGCTGACCAAGAGCAAAAAAATATCAATTTTGATATGTATATATTCAATACAGTAAAAACAGTAATATAGTGATATCACTTAAAAATAACTGTTTTCTATTTGAATATATTTTAAAATGTAATTTATTCCTGTGAAGCTGAAATTTTAGCATCATTACTCATGTCTTTAGTGTCAAATGATCCTTCAGAAATCACTCTAATATGCTGATTTGCTGCTCAAGAAACAATTCGTATTATTGTCAATGTTAAAATAAAAACAGTTGTGCTGCTTAATAGTTTTGTGGATACCATGATACATTGTTTCAGGATTCTTTGATAGCAAAATAATAGCATTTATTTGAAATAGGAATCTCTTATAACATGATAAATATCTGTACTGTCACTTTAATCAATTTAAGGCATTCTTGATGAATAAAATAATTAATTTCTTTAAAAAAATGAATGCACTGACCCAATGATATTTATATATTAAAATAGTGTATTCTCACACCTCAAATGTGTTCTTGCTCAGTCCTGTAAGCCCATAATATGACGTTCCTGTGGCAACAGACGACACGCAGATCTCTCCAATCTCATCGGTTTTACACAGCTGAGGAACGCCCTCCAGTTTAACAACGCACACCAACGCTGAGAGAGACGGAGAAAAGTCAGTTTTACAAGAACCATAAATTCGTTTGATGAGGTCTGCGGTCACATGAGGAAAACAGCGCCGAACTGCTCTAGGCTGGTTTATGAGGTAGATGTTGGAACTGAATCTAAATGCTTTGGGGATGTTCATTCGTTCATGTTCTCGTAATCTCTGTACCTCCTGACATGGCTGTGCCCACATCCTGTAGGGTGAGGACAGACAGCTTCTCTCCTGTGTCCACTCTAATGACCCCGTGACTCAGATTCGTCATACTCAGGATCCCTCGGCCTGCTGGCTTAGAGCTGCCCTCCTGAGGCCTGACAGAAAACACATGCATACAAACAAATGAAAGAATAAACATGTCCATATGTCTCACTTCTAGAATATTATGTTACCATAGACACAATATTTTCCAGATTTCATAAACAATATGGAATTGTGTGGTTTGGCTTCCTGGAGCTACAAAAGCCGTACAACCAGTCTTAAAGAAAGGTTTGTGCAAGTATTACTGTACTATTGTTTAGTTTTACCACCAGATTCTTGCATCTGTACCCACAAAAATCTCATTGAATGCATCATCAAAAGAGTGTAACACATGGTATTTCCACAAGATTAAACTATAACATACATTGTGGTTCAAAAGTTTGGGGCAAATGCTTTTAAAAGAAGTCTCTTATGCTCACCAAGGATGTATTTATTTGATTAAAAATACAGCAAAAAGTATTATTGTGGAATAATATTACAATTTAAAATAACTGTTTTAAAGGTTCTATATGATCATTGCAATGTGTGATTACAACCCCTTCAAACACAGGCAATAAAAAGGATTCATTTTATATAAAAAAAAAGTTACATATAGGACCTTTAATGCATCCTTGCTAAATAAAAGTTTTAATTTCTTTCTTTCTTTTTAAATGGTACTTTCCCCAAACTTTTGAACGGCACACTACAAGGCAAAAAAACAAAAAATCCTAAAATGACAAATGAGATGTGTCATGGCACACAATCAGGGTGGGCATGTCTTTACTAGTGACAAATTTCCACATCACTATAAAGGGCCGTACACAGTCAGACCAAGATCAATAACTATAACTATAATGGTAACAATAAAGATGTAGTTGTAAAAAAGAATAGCAGAGTCCAAGCCACAACTATAACGTTAACAACACAAAGAACGATATCAGAGTTATTTCATTTACAGTTAATGAACAATAAAAACAATGACAGCTAATCCATAATGCCTTAAAGAGCTTGAGTATAGAGTGCCGAAGTGATGACGTCACTTTGTAGGACAACTCGGAAGCTAGCGGCGTATGGGTTCCCTCGATCGAAAAGCTATGCATTTTCCCCATAGACTTAGCAAATTAGCGATTTAGCAAAAATCCATTCAAAAATCCCATAGACTTAAGAGCGAGGGAACCGGGAGTGATAAAATGCTAACTCACTTCCGCGTTTTGGCCTACAGAGTGACGTCATAACTTCGGCACTCTATTTAAAGTGGCAAATTACATAACTGGAGCGACGACAACATAACTAGCCACTTAGAATAAACGGAACGATATTGTGCGTCGAAGTGGACACTATTATAGTTATCGTTGTAGTTCTTGGTGTGAACAGGCATTAATAAACACTTCAAGGGACATTCAACAGTTCTGTTAGAGAGATTTAAGATATCTGTTCTCCAGAGGTGGAAAGTAACTAATTACAAATACTTTCGTTACAGTACTTGAGTAAATGTTCCAATTTTTTCTACTTTCTTGAGTATAATTAAAATGTGGTACTTCTACTCTTACCTGACAAGAATAAAATTTAAGTATTAAACTTCGACGTGGTACTATGACAAAGATGCCGACGGAGCAACAGGGCAAGCTGACATTTGACAGCCCTACACTTCAGCCAATAACAGACAGATCTGACTCGGGTGCAAAACCAATCAAAACTTTCAGTTTGGCTGGTGGGCGGGGCGTTCAAACCGCGCTTTGATATTCAATCACTGGCACTCGTGTTTGAATCAGTATCGCTAACGTTTCAATATTTCAGGGAATGTAAGTGAATTATTAGCAACTTCTAAAATACGTAATCCAATCGATAATACCAGAACTATTTTTCTGGCACTTTTACTATTCATAGGCTACTGTTGTAAATCTATCTTTTTTATGGGTCCTGTCACTTAACCTTCTTTGCTTTCAATTTTGAAATGATTCAAATGAAACATTCAAATGATCTTTCCTGGACTTACTTTTCAAAATCACATACATGTCAGTTTCATGTTTCATGTTGGTTCTTCAAACAGATTGAGATTATATTATTTTATTAAATTATATGATACAAGCCATGTTGATTCGAATTGCATTAAAGGGTTGAGTGTAGCGCTCCATATCGCTATCATCTTCCCATTTTGGGTAAAAATAGAAAAATAATACTAAAGTACTTTGTAACGTAGTTACTTGAGTAGTTTTTAAGTAAACTACTTATTTACTTACTATTACTTATTTATGTTATTTTACTTCTGCTTGTACTCAAGTAAATTATTACTTACAGTAAGTAGCAATACTTTTACTTAAGTATAATTTGTTAGTAGTGCTGTGAACACATTTTCTATATTCCATTTTGCACTTTGGGTAGTATCTGATTTCAGGTTTACCAGCCTCCAAATGGCACACATAAAAGTGAAGACGTGAACCAGACTTTATGGTGATATTGAAAAGTCTGGCTATGTGAGAGTAATATCCGCCTGCCAGTAAGATAACAGTATTTAAACTTAGACCACACACAAACACAATTAAATGTATTTGAGTGAAGTGAAAACTGCTCGGTTCTTCATCAAACATTTCGTATAACATAAAAATCTAATTTACATGTATTTCTTAATAGTTCTGTGTCTGTGTGCATGAATGTGCGTAGGCCTGGTTATGTTGTTTGTAATGAGTGACCACAAAAGAAAGAACCTCCCATTTTAATGCGTTTAAACTGAAAACAGATTCCTGAGCACAAGAATGATGTTTGCACATGTGTGCCTCCAGGACAAAGAGAGTGTGAGTATATTTATACCTCCTCAGAGCTACAGTTAGGGCCTCAGGGGAGCCAGCACATGGGCATATGACCTCTGACCTCAAGCCCATGTTCTGGAACACGTTTAGGAATGCGTCACAGGAGGATATGGACCCTGGGAAAAGAAAGACGGAGAGAATTACTGTATACACTTAACGTAAAGGCTTGATTTACAAAGTAACACACTCAAAGGCTCTGATTCAACACTAACACACACTCAAGAGGGTTTGATTTAATGTTAACACACTCACAGGGGTTTGATCCATCAGCGATCAGCAGCATTCTCAGTGAGCTCATGTTGGTGTCAGTCTGCTCTTTGTGGGACATTAGAGCCCAGTGTAGATCTCTACTCTTTACACATGCCACCTTAGCTGCACACACGTGGAAGGAAATTAATTATTGATTAAGAATGATTATGTGTGACACTTTTGATTCGGTACATGATCTTTAAACATGTAGGAGATGGGAAAACTCTCCAAAAAGCATCGAGACAAAAAGCAAAAAGCATGTGTGTGTGTACCTTTGTACTGACAGACTTTCTGGATCCAGGAGAGAGGATTCACCTTCATAAGTGCATATGGAACACTGACCACATGTAACATATTCAACACACTCTACAGAGAGAGAAAAGGTAGAGAAATCACTTTTTTAGGAAAAAATAAAACAAGTGTAGGCTACAAAAATCAGTCACTGATTTTACCGTTTGAACACTGTGCCAAAGGCCGATGCCTTTCTTAAAGTCCAACACATTCACCACAGTCTCAGCTGAAACACACCAACACAAACCACGTCATACAGGTTTGGAACAACATGAAGGCTGAGTAAATGAAATATTTCAGCTGATATCCCTTTAATAATTAGAATTGTGTGATACTTGTGTGAATTGTAATTGTGTTTTGTATTTGTAGCTGTGTGTATCTTACCCTCGCTGTATCCGCAGGTATGCGTAAGTGTTTGGCAGTGTTTGAGCATTGCCATCCTTGTCACAGTTATTCCCAACACACTCCCATCCTTACAGGTCTTATACTGTCAATCAACCACAAAACACGGCCACTCTCATTATAAACGCAATGAGATCATCACGCCAAATCGTGTGTGTGATTATGTCACAAGCTTCAAATCAGAAATAATTTTTTGATGTGCGCACACTGCACGTACTGTATATACAGAGTTTCCCGCTGTTTGCGCATACTTTTCTCCTAAATTGCATTTTTTTTGTTTTGTTTTAAAGAACAGACTTGATATTTATCTATTTCGGGTCCTAATTAGGAGACGAGGAACACACCGTTTAATAACATCCATTCCAAAGACAAGGGTCTGTGGATGAGAGTCCAAAACGAGACGATGAGTGGAAGGAGAATTTTTAGAATGACACGACACTCATTTATGACATTTAACAACAACAACAGCTTGTTCCTCGCGTTATCCGTCATTACGCCATTTGTACATCATCGCAAAAGTGCAGTACTTTTAACCAGTTTTGGTTTTCAGTCCGATTAAGTTCATATGCCCTCTCGATCAGATTAGAAAAGGTTTAATCCACCCCTCACAATCCGAATTAAATTCGAATCAGATTTGGCCAATTCATTCCGATCGACATGGCTACATATGACTTTTTATTCCAACTGTGCTAGTTGTCTGATTACAATCGAATTATTAGGGTCTATGTAAATACAGCAGTGTCACATGATCCTTTAAAAATCATTCTTATGAGCTGATTTGGTGCTCATGTAACATTGCTATTATCAAAGTTGAAAAAAGTTATGCTGCTGAATATTTTTGTGAAAAAACAAATTGTGATGCATTGTTTTTGAGGATTCTTTTATGAATAGAAAATTCAGAAATATGGCCATAAATAAAACATGATTTTAAATCAAAATGAATTAGACAAAATCACACGGTATGTTACCTCTATGTACGCTGTGTCATTGTTGGCATCTTTTATGAGAGGAAACCACTCTCGTGGGGGTTTAGATAAATGTTTGGTGTCAGTCAGCACCCAGAGCAACTTTGGCCAGCCTGAACACACACACACACACACACACACACACACACACATATAACTATAATACATAAAGTTCCTCTATGAAGAATTGTGTGCAGGAGGTTCTAACAAATATTATGATGTCTCTGACCTTTGAACTGCATGACATCACCATTAGCACTCTTGAGAAGACCTTTATGACATGCATCGCTGGTCAACGCCACGGCAACCCCACAGCTACCCAAGAGGAAACCAATTTGTTGACTACCAGCATCCTTTGAGGGGAGAGAGCAGAATTACACACCTCAGGCAATTTTTGGTGTTATTTTGGTTAATTATGACTCATTACTGAATCTTCCGAATATGTGTGGTCCTATCTAACCTGATGTATTATTGCTAGACATTTTTTTTGCAGTAGAAATTACCTTCTTTGTAAGTGGTACTTCAATTGGGACAGGAACAACTTCAGCCAAGAGACAGCCATAAAACGCCACCATGAATGCTGCTGGGTCATTATTGGGGTAAACCAAAGCTACCTACAGTAACACACACACAGTCTTCATTCTTCACCGGTTCTTATGCTCACCAAGTCTCTTATGCTCACCAAGGCAGCATTTATTTGACAGAAAAAAAAAAAAAAAAAAAATCCTGTGATGGCAAAGCCATCATTAGCATCATTACTCTAGTCTTCAGTGTCACATGATCCTTCAGAAATCATTCCAACATGATGATTTGGTGCTCAAGAAACATTTTTTATTATTATCAATGTTGAAAGAAATTGTAATGCTTAATATTTTTGTGGAAAAAAAAAATTGTGTGATACTTTTCAGGATTCTTTAATAAATAGAAAATTCAAAAGAACAGCATTTACCTGATAGATTTATTTTATAACTTTTTAAAATGTCTTTACTGTCACTTTTTATTCCAATTGACTAGAGTATGTTTGGGATGTGATGCAACGGGCGATTCCCATCATGTATGTGCAGCCGACAAATCTGCAGAAACTGTGTGATGCTATCATGTGAATATGGACCAAAATCTCTGAGGAATGTTTCCATCACCTTGTTGAATCAATGCCACGAAGAATTAAGGCAGTTCTGAAGACAAAATGGGGGCCAACCCGGTACTAGCAAGGTATACACAATAAAGTGGCCGGTGAGTGTATAAGACAAAGCATCAATACAAACTAACCACTCACTTACCCTGTCACCAGTGTGGATGATTGGTTCTTGTTTGGTTCCCAGTTTGTGGAGCAGGTTATAGGCCAGCTTCAAACTCCTGGACCAGAGCTTACCTACAAACATATAAACAAAGAGATATAAACGTGTATCCACAACCAAACAAAACTAAACCAAACGAGCACCTATGAATACAAATGTGTGTGTACCATATGTAAGTGTGTATGGTTGTTTGGCATTGCTGTGCGTAGTGGTCAAACAGGGGGCTTTGGGTGCAATGGCTCCCCAGCGCAGAAGGGCGGCTTCCAGGGAGGAGGGGCAGTTCTTGGGTCCGACGAGATCATCTCCTTGAATGGGAGTTGACTCCGCCCCTTCTGGGCGTGGCAGAGAGGGATCAGGCTGCTGCACTGCACATGGCAAATGTTTAATATTCAGATAAGTTTAGAAAAGCATTGAGACCCATTGTTGACCTAAAAAAAATCTTCTTCCATAAAATTGTCATTTACTCATGAGATCATCATGACATCATCCAGACAACACAAGGGTGAGTAAATGATGACAGGATTTTAATTTTCTCTGTGAACTATCCCTTTAAGCACTTCATCTGGATCTCAGCAAAAATAGCTAGATCAAATTAACTTGTTCTGTGCAATGTGTGGAGCATTTAATCTGAGAGTAATGAATTTCAAGACCTTTGACCTATAGCCACTATGGAGGTGTAAGAAGTGTTTCTGTGAAATTGTGCAGGGTGTGCAGGTTTTTACACATCTATATTTATAATATTAATCATTTTTAAACTCCAACAATTAGGCAAAAAGATAGTAGAAACATTTTAACCTTCAAGAAGTTCTTCAAAGTCCTCCACAAAGAATTCTCGCAGGGGTCTTCGCCTGGGTCGCTTCAGTGTATTAACTAGCTGCTGGATCTTTGCCGACACACGGCTACTGACAGGCACACCTACATTTAAGCACATTTGCAATTATTACACAACAAATTCTCACAATAGTGAGAATGAGAAAACACATTGATTAAATAGTATTTGTTTTGTAATTTTAAACTCATTTAATTCCATGCACACAGAATAAAGTTTAAAAATACAACAAATACATACCAAACTTGATCAGTTCAGAATAAATACACATTTAAAAAACAGACCTCTGGACACACACACACACTCACCATCTCCTGTCTCCATCAGCTCAGCATTGCCATATTTGGGCGGGGGCCTGGTTATCATGGCGACCTGTGGGCGTTGAAAAAAAATGGGGGCGGGGTCTGGCATGTAGCTGGTGATGTCAGGAGGGGCCGACAGACTGTCTGCAGTACACAAACAAACAGGTCAAATCATCAGTATAGTAAAATACAGCACAACAAATCATTTACCTCAATAAATGTGATGGTCTATTATCAGTGAGATGCAAAAGTGCATGCAGATAAAACAAAAGTGTATACATATCAAACAGTGCTGTGGAGGAAAAGCGTTTAACTAGAATCAAAGGCCATTATTGACATTGATATATGTGTTGATAAAATACAGAAGTGGGCCCAAATGTAAATGCACACACACCAAATTGAACCTTTCTTTGCGGTCATCTTAAAGGGATAGTTCACACAAAAATGAAAATGCTGTCATCATTTACTTAACCTCATGTTGTTCCAAATCTGTATGACTTTATTCTTCTGTTGAACATAAATGGAGATATTCTGAAAAACGTTGGGAACCAAACAACATTGGAGCCAACTGCCTTGAGACATTTTCTCAAAATATCTTATAACCCACAGAAGCAAGTCACAGATTTGGAACAACATGAGTGAGTAAATAATGTCAGCATTTCATTTTTGTGTGAACAAAATGACAAGTCTTTGACCAAAAAGAATCATGAAATACTGACCCTCAGAATCCAGAGACGACCATGGGCGATCTGATTGGTAGTCATTGGAGTGCCTGCCAACTATTCCATTCTCATCAGAAACACCCATTTCCCTTAAGCCCCGTCTTTTCAGAGACAGATGAGATATCGGGCCAACTGAGGGGAGAAATTGAAGGCTAAATTATAGCATTCTATTGAGTTGAGCGCAAAAATTTGATTGGCTGAGCAAGTTGAGCATGGGAAGCCAACTGGCTGAAGCAAGATGATCTTGATAAGGAAATGAAGTTTCCAGAATGCAAGAAACCCAGATCAGATTATTTATTATTTTATATGAACCAAAAGTTTAATATGAACTAAAACTTTTAATATGAACTAAAACTTTTTATATGAACTTTAATATGAGTTTAGCATAAGGAGCTGATTGGCTTATTTTTCCTGTCTATATGCTTGCAACAATATTCAATCAGTGCCAGATATTGGTGAAGGCAAAATTGGAGTTGGTTGACAATTTATCACATGACAGAATCTGTGTTTATTTGCTGCCATGCGAGTGAATATGCATGCATCTTACGGCCATATGAGTGCATGTTGGTCTCCGCGAGTCGGGCTGCATTGGCAGAGCTGTTGCTGTGCGACGATGATGACGATGATGTTGAAGGTGAGCCATGGAGAGCTCTGCTGATCCAGGAGTCCACGCTCACACCTCCTGCCCTCCCCAGAGACCCCTCAGCGTCAGAGCCAGAGGATGAGTCTGGAGAGACACACACAGAGAGAAAAGTCACACACACACACTTACTCACCGGCTCTCACACACACAAACACATGCACATCAGCACACCTGGAGGTGTGTATGTGTCCATGGAGGTTTGACCGATGAGCGACCGCCGCTTGGATGGCAACAGGACAGCCATCTTTCTCTCACTTTGTCGCTCCAGCGCAGCCTGAACAGCTTCTGTGTGAACATCTGAGAGAGAGAGAGTACAGTTTATATGTACATTTACAGTGCATCATGCTGAAAAGCTTCTTATGTTTATGTATGTGTGTGTGGAATAAAGTTCAGTAGAGTTGCTCTTTTTCTAGCCCTTTCTGAGATTTATTTAGGGAGATTATTTATGCAGTAGTTTATCCATATAGGAAATAATACCACTGACACAGATTGCATCTAAACCCAACCACATGTTCTGCAATGCTGAAGAACAACCTTCCAAAATGTATTTATTACAAAAGATGCACAAAAAAAGTCTTGAAAGATATTCTTTCATATTTATTTTTATAATTTTATTTAGATTTTTATTGTGTATACAGTTTTGTTTTAATATATATATAAAATAAACATAGTATAGCATCTCCTTTTATAGGAAATGTTTAAATTGAATCAGTAAATTAAATTGAATTTGATTAAAATTAAGAAATTCCAATTACAACTGCATATGCAAATGTAAACTGCATAAATTGTTATGAGATTAAGCATTTAAATATACATTTAATATAGAAATTAAAATTAACTTTTAAATATGAAACTAAAACCGCCGGTATTTGTTCAAACAACTGGTTCATTCAGGAACAGAGCCTGAAGTCACTGTCTTTATGAGAGAATAATTGAATCTTTCATTAGACCAATTTGTTCAAAAATGTGGATTCATTTATTGATAAATGACAATATTGACAGCATTGTGTCTAAAATGTAAGTCACTTAAAAATAACCTCTTGTTTATTGAACAGTTGTTTAAAATCAATATCATTTTCAATGATTTTCAATGCGCTTCTATTCAGAAAAAAAAACTCTGATATTGTTTGACTATATTGTATATTATAAAAGATAATAACTTATTTAGGACCTTTTATTCATTTTGGTGGCAATTTTGCCTCAAGAGTGAGAATTATGTCTGAGAAATGAAAATCAGATTGTTTGTCTGAGTAAATCTGTGTCTTCTAGCTCACCTGAGCGGTAACGTTCGTCCCTTGAGCCAGTGGACCGTCGCCGCTGGTAACGGGAGGATGAGGAAGACGATGAAGATGGTGTGACAGGGATGCGGCGTTCTGCCCCTACAGTAAACACAGAGGGACAACTGTAGCCAAAACACAATAAACACTAGGCTGCTGTGTGAAGTAAGGTATTTGTGTTACCTGGTGTTTGAGGTAGGTAAGCTTGTAAAAGTTTGGATCTTTTCTTCTCGTAGCCCTTCTGCGTGATGTCACCTGAAAAAAAGAAAAGGTAACCATTAACCAAACTAAACTGCCAACATTGAAGCGTTTCATCAGGCACTGCAGTTCCTCATGGACCTAGAATGGGGATAAAAATGCTCACCAAGACGAATTTAAGATGGATAGCCAATCAATCATTTCAGAAGTTGGTTTTAGACACAACATGGATGGAGCATCAGCGAACCTAAAACGGGCTTGAGAGGACGTTTAACAGAAAAATGCACTAATTGGTGTGAATTCTGTCATATTTCCAAATACCAGAGGAATATTGAAGAGGGTTTCATGATTAATCGAAATAGAACTACAATATGGCATAGTGTGATTATAAGCCACGGCATGATTGTTTAAGGTTTGAACATGTACTGTAGAAATTAAGATTGTAAAATACAATTATTATTATTATTTAATTTATCTTATATACTATTTTTAATGTGAAATATTAAAATTATTTTTTATTTAATAATAATACTAATTGAAAATATCCTTTCTTTTTATTATTATAGCACTTTTATTATTATTAAATAATCTTATTGTATTTTAAATCACAACAATTTGATTTTTTCTCCAAAGAAAATCATATAACCCTAAAAAAAGAGGCATTTATGTGACCAAGTGTAAATGAGAAGTTGGATAGTAATGTGATTATTCAAAAAGGCAAGTCATGAAGTGTAACTTAATACCCCTATAGACCTCAGTGTGCAATGCAGCTGTATAACATTACATTATAATGTAATCTCAGCAAATCAACACAGAATACACAGTGGAACAGCCGAGTTACTGATAAGCGAAATGCTTCTCAAATTAATATTTTAAACTCTTTTCCCGAATGGCTCAGTGTTGACTGAGTTAGTGTGGCTGATGGATACAAGTAAACAAACATAAGTGTAAACATGCTGCGTGCTTGCATCCCAAAATATCACAAATGATATCCATGGTAATATACGTAGGTGTGGTAGCCCCCCCTAGAGACACGCAGGAAATGAAGACATGGTGGCCCTGTTCTCATGAGATTCCTCCTCTTTTATATAACATCAGAGGGAGTGCGAGACAAGAGAGAAAATCTGAACTTTAAATACATTTCTGCATTTAATATAATGAGAAGGTTTGATTGTACACAGACCTGAAGGGGAAAACCACAAAACGTCACACCATAAACTGGGTTATTAGGTCAATCTGCACTGAGCTTTACATAATATACGTCCACAAAGATAACATATGCATAAACTAAAACCTGAGCAAATGCACACACGCATAATCAAATCAAATCCAAGATAACACATGCAGTCTCATGAGTGCTTGCGCATACATACGCACAACTGAACACAAGCTCCGTGGCCACTCTATTAGATACGGCTGCTTGTCAAAGCAAACCAAACATAGCTTTTAATTCCATTTAGAAAGCATGCATATATCATTGCGACGCTTTAGTTACTTTCGGGTTATGGGATCATTTAGAATTGCCACGTAATGGCATGTGATCTGAGCAAATGATTGTGGGAGGATTGTTGATGCAAGGTTTCTCAGAAACAGTTGCCCTCGTGGGATTTACACGCTTGGGATCAGAGAGAATGCTGTGAGAATTTAGCCAGATCTGTGAGAGAAAACACCTTGTTAAACAGAGCTCAAAGCAGCCTACAGTTCAGCTCTACTTGAAACATTGTTGCGCAAAAAGAGTCTTCTGAAATGCACCACATGTCAAAGATTAGAGGAGTAAAAGGTCCCCGCAAGATGAGCCTTTGGACTCACTGAAACTGCGCAAATAAAGATTTGTCTAACTCCTTGAGGAAAAATAAAGACAAAATGGCTGACATAGGCCAGAGTTTAAACGTATTTCCATTGTTAGCTCGTCTCCATTTTTGGAGGATGTTTGTCTTGGGCTGGGTAATTAAAGAAATGCTGCAAAAGGCTCAGGTGCGATTCTGTAGTCAGATCAGCTAGTAATTACTGAGTGTCCTCAAGTATTTTCTGATGTCAGGTTTGTATCATTTACTCTATTTCTGAACATTTAATATTTTGTATTGATTATCTTTGAATTGATTATGTAATAATTGGCACGATACATTTACCTGACTAATAATAAATTGTTACATTTGAATTTTCTTCTGACTTACTCTGAAATTATTAACTCTAGTATTATGTTCACAAATCGGTGTCAGGTTAGTAACGGTCTAAAGTCATTTGAGTGGAGCATAGGGCACAACAACTGCGATTTTAGAGATCCGGCTAACACTTGGCACAGGTTCAAGTGTACTTACACTATAAAGGCTAAAAACTAGGGAATTTCCATTCAGGACAACAGAATGTTGATTGAACAACCTAAATAGCCTTACCTCTGTTTATTTGTAATGTTACTCTAGCTAAGTGTACATGGGAAACCATGATATGACCAAACCAAGGCTACTTTTAGAGAAAGAAATATTTGTTGGATTATATCTGTAGTAGTGCTAGTGACCTCTGACTAGAGATAGTGTTGCTTTATTCAAGTGTATATTGATCTACACTCTCAGAAAAAAAGGATACAAAAGCGGTCACTGGGGCTGTACCTTTTCAAAAGGTAAACTTTTGTCCATTTTAGGTGCTAATATCTACATTTGAGGTGCTAATATGTCCATTTCAGGAGCTAATATGTCCATTTTAGGTCCTAATATGTACATTTTAGGTCCTAATATGTACATTTTAGGTGTAAATAAATATGTACATTTCAGGTGCTAATATGTACATTTTAGGTGCTAATATGTACATTTCAGGTGCTAATACATACATTTTAAGACGACAGTATCAACTCGTCTTAGTTAAGGGAATAACATAGTTTAATATGAAAAAAAAAAATGGTGGAGTATCCCTTTAAATTGATCAAATCAAATGTGACAGTAAGGACATGTATAATAAAGATTTAGATTTCAAACAACTTTGAACTTTGTTTATCAACCCATAAAAAAATATATATTATGGTTTCCACAAAGATATTAAGTAGCACAACTATTTTCAACATTGATAATAATAAACAATATTTCTTAACCCTGAAATCAGCATATTAGAATGATCTCTAAAGGATCATGTGACAATGAAGACTGGAGTAATGTTGTATTACTTACAATATTACTTTTTTTTTTACTGTATGTAAATCAATTTCAATTAAAGACTTTATAATCTGGGCAAATCTGAGCTTTTAAAGCTGTATACAGACCCTATTCATTTCCAAATCAGATTTCACTACTTCTCTCCAGAACTCCCACGATCACCACGAGCTACAGTATGCACAAACATCACACTTGACTTGAATTTTCATTTGGCCCAAAGAAATGCTGCCAGCATCTTGCTAAATCCAGGTTATATTCAACATATGGGCTGTTTGGTGAAAGAGAGGGTCCTACCCAGCAGGAGGACCTCAGCTTGTAAAATCTGGTATACACTACAGTCAAAGTTTCTGAACTGCTGTGTCCCGTCAGAGAGTTCGGCTTGCAGTAGAGATCATGATAAGAATGGCATGATAAATTTAGTTTTATAGTCATTCAGACTTTAACTGAAGGTATGACAATCATCTGACCTTCAATCCTCGGATTATTGATTCACTATTAATAATGTACAGATTGCTTCCTTTTGTAGGTTCAGCGACACTCTAGACATTGTGTCAGGGTTGTTTAACAAAATGATTATTCTGAGTGTAACTGGAAATGATGATTTGACATAATCGCTTTTTTGAGCTCTAAAATAAGATCTAATCATGTGAAATGATGCATGACCCTTAAGTAGAATGTCTTCAATCATATAATTGTGATGAAAACTATTACATTTATTATTATTTAATTATTTCAAACCTGAATGACCAACAATTTCATCCATTTTAATGAATTCCTTAATTCATGAAATTGCATGATATTTCTGTCTTACAGAAGATGAGACCTCTGAACTGCAGTTTCTGGCTGATGTACTGCTTCTGCAGGTTTCTTGTTTAAAGATGTAAGACTAGCAGGTGAGAGCTTAACCACCCAAACTAATGCCAACACCATCATAAACAGAATGATAAAACTGTATGTAGGTCACGTCTTACACAAACACACACACACACACACACACACTGCTCTGATGTTGCCTGAAGCTCTAAATGAATGCAAAAGCATGGAAATTAGGGGAGAACAGAATCCTTTGGAAAGACAGAGTATAAAATTCCTTCTAAAACAACAACATTAAATGATTACATTAACTTTTAGAAAACTCCCGTTAATAATTGTAATAATCAAAGAGAAATGGCTGATCTCTTTGAGGCAGTAAGCTGTACATGTGAATATATACGTGTGTTTGTGTGTGTGTGTGTGTGTGTGTGTTAGAGAGAGAGAGAGGGAGAGAGAATGAATAAAAATAGCATCATGACAGGCTTTTGGACAGCTGCAGTTGTGGAAAAAGTAACTTCCCATGACGACCCCCCAATAAACACACACACATATCAAGTATTAAAGGTTATCTATTTGTTCACTTAATAAACATTATGAGGCTAAACATTACAAATGGACACTCAGAGATCATTTACAACAAAAAAAATATTTTTAGTCCATTGGAAAGAACAATAAAACGTGTTAATTTGTGCCATTTCTACATTTTTATTCGCTTAGTGAATGTAGACTTGAATGTTCAATAATGTTTCCCAACCAGGGTTTCCCAAACTTGAATTGATAAAAAGCTAAAAGTTACTAAAATAATAAAAATGTAAAACTAAAACAAATGTATTATTTCAAAATAAAAAAAACACTAAAAAAAACGTTTTATTTGTTTACCTGCATGTGACCATTAACTGACATCAGAGAACCATTAACATGAATCAATGTGTTGTAAATGACCTAAATACTTTAGGCCAAAAGGGTTTGGCTGAAAAAAACAAATGAGACTCGCATCTCTTCTAAAGATGAATGAAAAGCAGCTTCTCTCAGCCAAACAGATCTGCTTCACACTGAACGGTCCATCTGCTATACCAGTACAACAAACCCTGTTTTGCCAGCACCTCTACATTGACAGAGTCTGCGCACAGTAGGCCTACACTAGAACATTCAACATTCAAATTCATGGACGAAGCCTTTCTTACCAAAAATGGCTAAGTAGCGTAATTACTCAATCAGGCAGAAAAAAAAACATATTCAAAGCACAGCACTACACCAAGAAAGCATTAAAGCATAACAACAGAGCCAAACAAAGACAAGTCGAGCTACTGAATCTTGTTTTAGGCTTCAAACTGCCTTGGGCTGCAACACAGAACGACTTTGTTTGTGGTACAAGTAGACAGTTGGTTATGAAAGCAGGAAAGGTAAGTGGTGAACGGCTTACTGATAGTTTAGTCAAGGTGAATGAGAGTCCTAGAAATGGTGAATCTTGTCTTAAAGGAATCATTTTGCCATTATTTACTCACCATCATGTTGTCCCAAACCTGTATTTTTCTTCTGTGGAACAGAAAAGATTAATTTTTAGAATAATATCCTGTCTCTTCTTTTCAATAGAATGAAGATGAAAGGGGCTGTCAAGCTTCAAAATGACAATAAAAGTGATCCATACAACCCATGCACTATATTGCAAGTCTTTTATTAAAGCCATACAGTGGTTTTGTGTTAGGAACAGACAGAAATCATTATTATTCATTGAAAATCTTGAATCTCCACTATTGCTTTTGTTGGCACATTCTTGAGAGGAATAACAATGGCTGATTCTTCAGATCTGTCCAGTTCACAAAATAACACTAAATTATTCATTTTGACTAAATCATGATTTGCTTCTCAAATAGTCAAGTTCACTGACACTTCATTTTCTCAATGATTCATTGCATTCGCAACAGTTAACAGCGCACAGGAGGGTAAGATGTCAGAAAATTACGTGGATTTACTGTAAGTCCTTCATCATTTACTGTAAAACTAATACCATACAGGTTCAGAATACTAGGAATATGCTTTTTGTGATACTAAGTGGTTTTGTCTTCTTGAAAGCTCCATTTGGCAGTCATTCTTGCTACAAAGAAAGTCATTCAGGTCTGGAACGATGATGAAAAAAATCACTATAAAGCGAGGTGAACTGCATAATCTCTGGGCCTCTAATAATGTTCTGAAAATATGGCCTACCTGCTCAGGATGACCTTCCATAGTTCAAACTGTCATGTTTACCAGTACAACATGGGTAGCACAAACACTAACCCACAGGCAAAATTACCAACTCAACTGTAATTGAAAAATAATAATTGCTTTCAAACCGGTTTCCCTACCATCCATTGTTCGGTCAAACAGGTATAGTCCTCCCCCAAACTCGTGCCATTGGTTGAGCTAATGCTGCTAAATCAGGCCACTCAACCGAACAGTAATGTTTTAATAGAACCATAGAGTTTACAGCATAGAGTTTTACACTTTCCATAGAGTTTCTTCAGCAAGTAAACCCACAAATGGTTTACCTAAGGTTTCTGCACATCCAACTGAGAAAGTATTAATGAAAAATTAAACACTTCCCATTTAAAGGGTTGGTTCATTCAGACACTACGTATTTACTCATTCACCCCTATGTTATTCCAAACCTGTACGACTATCTCCTGTGGAACAAAAAGGCTTTGAAGAAAGATCATGCTGCTCTTTTCCATACAATAAACGTGACTGGCCTTCAAGTTCCAAAAATGACATAAAAGCACTATTAAAAGCATAATACAAGTTAGGGATGCATGATATATTGGCTACCATATCGTTACAGGCCGATAGATATAGATGTTCATTTTTGATGTTGTCGCTATCGACCAAATAAGAAAATGTGACCAATTATTATTATTAAAGGAAGGATTATTTCCTTCAACTGAGACACTTCAGATACTCACTGTTCACCATGATGGTTTTGAATTGCTTTAAATATGATTGGAATCACATCAAGAAAAGGAAAATACAGTTAAGTGCAACATGCACAGCGCAAGTCTGTCATACATCAAATTATAATGAGAACATTATAATTGAGTGCTTGAGACATGCAGGCTTTTAATGCTGAGATGTTTGTTTTTGTAATCAAATTCTCTAAAAATTTGGATTCCAATTTATCGGCCAATATATCGGTTATCAGCTTTCAAAGAAAAAAGAATTATTGCTTATCGTATCAGCCAAAAGTTCTGTACTGGTATATCCCTAATAAAAGTAGTTAATATTAGCCTACTTGAGCACTACAGGGGTTGGACAAAAAAACTGAAACACCTGGTTTTACTACACAATAACTTGTTAGAATGGTGAGGGCCTCATTTTGCATCCAAATACAGCACCAATTGACAGATAGAAGTCCTTCACAGTGACCAGAGGGATTATGAGCCGTTCCTCTTCCAGAACAGTGTCCAGGTCACTATATGATGCTGGTGGACTCGCTCCTCCAAAACACCTCAATAATATTCAGATCTGGTGACTGTCAGACCATGGGAGATGTTCAACGTCACGTTCATCTTCATCAAACCCTTCTGTCACAAGTCTTGCTGTGTGTGTTGGTGCATGATCATGCTGATACACGGTTTGAGCATCAGGTGCTCATGATCCTCCAGAAGGGTTTGGTAGTCCTCGGCAATGTCGTGTCCATCAAATACAATCAGGATTGTCATGATATTGGAGCTCAAACCATCACTGATCCACCCGTGCTTCACTCTGAAGATTGGCCGCCAGGCATATAGATGTGAAACCTCCAACATTGGCCAGTGTTTCAGTTTCATTGTCCAACCCCTGTATATTCTAAGTCTTCTGAAGCCATACTACAGCTTTGTGTCAGGAATGGGTGTATGAAAAGAAAAATTTAACATTTTCATTTGTGTTTCAGACGAGGCGAGAAACAGATAGCTCTCTTCATGCTATTGCATTTGTTATAGATTTTTGTTTGAATATGCTGCCAATAATAGTTCTTAGACAGAAAATCGGAATTGGCAGGTCACAAAAAAATATATATAAAAAAACGGAAATCGGAATCAGCCAGGAAAATTGCAATCGGTGAATCTCTAAAAATGTATTTTTATTGCTAGTAAAATGTGTTTTGCTGTATAACCAGGATGCCCTGCAGACTCCCATATATGCAAACACTGATAATTGTGCCAGTAACCTCATGTATACTATATACAGCCCATACCGACACCTGTACGCACAAGTAAAAGGTGTAATTCTAATACACACCCATATTTACACACAGTCCTGTTTGTAATCATTAATGCTGCTCCCCAAAGGAATATGACTAGAATATACAGCACCAGATTATTTTTTAAACAAAATAATTCAGAAACAGGAAAAGCAACATTTCTCTTTATAAAGTAGTCATATTATCGGTTTGATAAATCTACGACATACACTTGTCAGTTATCAAAATCAGACCCCATAAATACAAGATTATTCTGCATGAGTGTGTGTTCTGATCAGATGAAGACCCTAATCCTCCAGAATGACTCTTCTGCCCCCATAAGCCTTTGTCCGCAGAGCCAATCTGAACACAGCCTGAGACACTGTGAACCAATGAAATGATCGCCTGTGGCAAGAAAGCCAATCAGATGAGAGCATGCGTGGAAACTAGGCCAGAAGCCAAAGCAACAGAACAGTGACAACAGATGCCCCCATCCATACACACAAATAGGATATTATGATATACAACAAAGCTTATGAATGCACATGTCACCCATGCTAATTTATTCAAACATATTTTACGTTGAATATATGCACTATGAAACACTGTAGTCTGAAGCTCCAAAACATAATGCATTTTGGGAAACATCTCCCCCATAAGTTTCCTGGCCTCCTTCATCTGATCGGGTCAGGAGTCAATGGGAACATTCTGAACTTCTGAACTGTTTGTGAGCGAATAAACATAATGATGGATTAATAATATCTGATTGAAGTACACAAAATAACAGAACGCTGTCTCATGAGCACAGGGACGGCAGCAGATGTGGCCTAATAAGGGGAATCATCCTTCTCTGAGAAATGATGCAATCTACATGAAACATAAACCAAAAAACACAGACTCCCTCCTGCACTAACTGGCCATGCGGCACCACTTTCTAACTGAATGGGATTAAGTCCCCATTCCTTACAGCAATGGTGTGACTTGCTACATTATGCTACATTCATCTAAAACTAGTTTTTAACTATTTTCCCATTTCTCATATAATGATTATACATGCAGTTTTTTTTTCTTTCATTTTTATGCAGCTTTACATTTATTGAGATAATATGTAGAATATTTGTCAAATAATTTTCACAGTTTTGTGAAAAATATATACAATTTTGATCTCACCTTTCTTTTTGTACATTTTTTTGGGGGGGTTTTTACTTTGCTTAATTGTTGTATGAGCTTTTTTTGTAAAGCTGCTTTGGAATGATACATACATTTTAAATACATTTTAATTACCATTGAAGATGTTTCTCTAATATCAGGGCTGTCAAATCGATTAATCGCATCTAATGCAAAAGTTAAATATATATATTGCAAAAGACATAGGCAGGTTAGTATTTTCACCCAAAAATGGTATTAAACTAGATGTTTATATATTTTGCTGTCAAGTTTACATTTCCAGTGTTTCAAGTTTACATTTACATTTCCAATACAGTTTTTTTAGTTTACATTTCCAGTGTTTCAAGTTTATATTTACATTTCCAATACAGTTTTTTTTATATGCAATAGGAGTCTGACAAAAGCCAGGATGATCTGATCTCATCATCATCGAGTCGGTCTGGGATTACATGAGGAAACAGAAAAAAAACTAAGACATGACTAAATCCAGAAAAGCGACCTGCTAAGATATAGCACTGTGAAAAGTTTTTTGCACTTGTGTAAAAAGTGCTATAAAGTGAGGATGCTTTAAAAAAATAACGACATAATTATTTAACAGTTAACGTCTAATAACTAAATAAAATCAATATTAATCTGTAATCCCAGATGGACTTGATGCACTAATTCTAATATTGTTTTGAAAGCATACAGTTAACTTCATTTAAACTATGATATTTTATAGTTTTGCTTTGATGCAGTGAAAAATACAAGTGAATATTTTGAAAGCAAGCAATCTGTTTACAACACTTTATATATTTATCTTCACACAAAGCATAAACATCTGTTTACATGAAGAGATGTAGCTTCAATAGGCTATGTTGAGTTCAAAACCTTGTTCACGAAGGATTCCCTCACAGGGGGATCCTTATATTTTTAAGTTTGAAAACCCTTGTCAATTAAGGCTGATCAAAATTCACAGAGGTCAGAAAACACTGTACCCATGAAAATGTTGTTTTTATGATTATCATGAATTGTGTATACTTATTCCTTTGACAGCTTAAATTAAAGTACCGGTATGTATCTGTGTGTGTGTGTGTGTGTGTGTGTGTGTGTGTGTGTGTGTGAGAGAGAGAGAGAGAGAGAGAGAGAGAGAGAGAGAGAGAGAGAGAGAGAGAGAGAGAGAGAGAGAGAGAGAGAGAGAGAGAGAGAGAGCAAGCGCATAACGTGCAAAATACACAACACACAGAATAGCCAGAAGAACATCCCAAAGCTTTAAACACACGAGCCTCACTTATAACTGATTTACGTGGCCTATATTCACAAAGGCGGTGGCCGTTTTATGAACAGTTCACTGGAATGGAGAATGGAAACATAATATATGAGAGAGCGAGTGTGTGTGTGTGTGTGTGTGTGTGTGTGTGTGTGTGAGCGAGAGAGAGAGAGAGAGAGAGAGAGAGAGAGAGAGAGAGAGAGAGAGAGAGAGAGAGAGAGAGACTTTAAATTCCAAAAGACACCCCTTCATTCATACACCCAAATAGCAACGTATTAAAAACGTCATATAATGTCTTATAATATGCATTTCTGTCCTCATCCAAGGTCACCTGAACCGCTCTGTCTTATTCTGCAAATGTAAACACGCGCTCACTTAAATCTGATACATGTATCCAGCTCGCTGACCCGTTCATCTTCCCTTCTGTCGTTCACTTTCTCCCTCTCTGACCAGGCAAACGGGCAGCAGCTACTCACCCTCTGATAGCTCCAGCTCGAGCTCCGCGAGCCGCGCGCGCACCTCCAACGGCAGCGGTAACGAATCACGGTCTGCCATTGCGACTCCAACACATCCGAGCCTCAGCGCCTCTCTGTGTCTCACGGGCACACGGTGTCAAACGTGTATTTCACGGTGCAAAAATAGACCGCATGAGTGTGAGTGCGGATGGACAGCGAGTAGTTACTGGAGACCCGTCATCGCCGGAAGATTTTTTCGGCTTTCGGTTACCATCGGCTTCCTTCTGAATCAGAATTAAAAGTGGTGCACAGCAGCAGCGAAGCTGCCCGTGTTTCCACTGCGGTGCCACTGTGCCCGCTGCTGCTGCCGTCGCGCTCACGTGACCTCGGTGCTAGTTCAAACCAACGCAGAAGGGAGCGACAGTGCGCGCGCACTGACTTTAACGGAAAGTGGCATCTGTGTGAAGCGATATAACTACTACAGTGCCATTAAACACGCCCCGGGTGATATGCCTCAGTAGGAGTTATTTTGAAGAAATTCACTGAATTTCGATTCTCATCCATTTTACGTTATAGTGTAAGAAAGGGAAAACACACCACTTAGCCCCATTTTCACTCACATAGCCTAATTTTAAAGTTACAGAACTGAAATATTTACTTTTTTAGGCTAGCCTATCTAAAGAGTGGAACTAGGTCTACTCGATCTATTTATGTAATGCTAAATGTTTTACTATGTTGATGTTTTAACTTAATAATTGTTTCATTTCATTATATAGGTTTTTTTTACCTTTACAGGACATACATGAAGAACTTTTAAAATATTTAGAGATGTTAGGTTGCCTCCTGCTGGTGCGTGGTAGTATGACATCAAAGCAGTCAAATCAAAAATGTGCATCTGTAACTTACTCAACTGGAGTTAGATAGCTATCACAAAGTCTTTATTTTATTTACATTTATGCATTTACCATCCATTCAAGGAACTGGAAAAGTGTATCAAACTATATTAACAGTCCTGAGAAAGATGAGAGCTATGCAGAAATACATGAAATGATGAAAAACAATGTAAATCTCGTTGGATAAAAGTCTAAACTCCAAAAACAAAAAGGAAGCAGGATAAACATATTCTGGCATGTTTGTACTGATCTCAGTCAAGGAAGCAAGGAGCAGGGATCACTGGACACAGTGTAGGGATAACACACACACACACACACACACACACACACACACACACACACACACACACTCTCTCTCTCTCTCTCTCTCTCTCTCACTCACTCACTCACTCACTCACTCACTCACTCACTCACTCACTCACTCACTCACTCACTCATTCAATTATGTCCTTAAGGAAAGAAAAGATTATTTGGCTTTTGAAATTAATTATTTCGGTAATTAATTGTGTCGGTTTGGTGGGGGGAGTGCATCCATCAAAAGTACTCCACACGGCTCCAGGGGTTTGATAAAGGCCTTCTGAAGCAAAGCAATGCGTTTGTATAAGGAAAAAAAAATCATATTTAAAACTAAACTAAAATAACTAGCTTCCGACACCCGTAAGCACTGATTTATGGCGAAAGAGTAACCTCTGACCGGATGCATGAAGTATTCACGAATTAGAATTTTTAAAGAGAAATGTCGGAGCATTACGATATAAGAAAAGCTTGAGTCTGTTGACTAGCCCTATTTGTTTCAACAGCGAGGGGCGTCAAAGCTATCCTAGACAGCAACATAGTGTCGGCCCAGATCCGACCCACATAAGGTAAGTGTTGAATCCCCATGTACCAGATGTGGCCCGGATCTGGACTGACACTATGTTGCTGTCTGGGATGCCTCTCCCACATCCTATGTCATAGATCCCGTCAGGGGTTACTCTTTTGCTCTATAATGTTTAATTTTTTACAATTTTTCTATTTAGTCTATAAAGTTTTAAATATGGATATTTTCATGGCTACAAAAACACATAGCTTTTATGATTGATGGTTGCACTTTTCTGGACTTCAAAATCAGGACCGCCATTCACTACCATTAGCTTGGAAGAGCAAGATTATTTATTTATATAACCCCGATTGTGTCCTCCTGAAAGAAACTAGTAGTTTAGGCTAAATCTAGGATGGCTTGAGGGTGAGTAAATCATGGGATAATTTTCATGTTTGGGTGAACTATACCTTTAAAGCCAAAGAAAGATCTATACAGTTTTATTACCTGTGGTAAGCAAGTCATGTACACTTTTCAGAAGGCCTGTCAACCCTTAAGAAACACAACATAAAGTCAGTAGCCAAGAACCAGACAGTATAACCACCTCAGAGAAGCCAAAAAGAGCGCACATTGCAACATGGAGTTCTGTAGAAAACTAAAATTAAACCTTTGAGGGCATGTTTGATGAAAAGTAGGAGGTGACTTCACCTAGGCAACAGATGGTACCCATTTTAGTATGTAACAATAACAGAAAAATATAACATAAAGACACATAAGAACATACGGGTTAAATAAATTAAGTAGCAAATTACAAACAATGTCTTAAATGCTTAGCTCTAAAAAGGCACCTGAATGTTTGGACCAATCACAGGGAACTCATTTACATATAGGCCTACACACCGGGACAGTTTCACTTGGAATAGTTGACTTTGTTTTAGACAGAATAACAGCATTCAATTGAAAAACACTGAAAATGTATGAATATGTATAGGCCTACATGTTTATGATCTTTACATACATTATTTTTTTCAATGGAGTTTTTTTTTTTACTCCTCCAAGATCCAACCACAATTGAGAAGTGTTTCTCCCTGGTGAGGTGATATTAGGATCTCGCAAGTACATCATTGACTGTGGCGGTAGGAAGTTCACTGTAGAGGTTACAAACTGGGTGTTAATCACTCGTCCAATCATCTCGGGGAAGGTCTGAGACAAGAGCCAATCGCTGTCCTCACAGGACAGCATCTGAATAGATGAGCGAGTGCACAGGAAAATGGGTCGAAACGCGGTATTCACGCACAAGACGTTGGTAAGCAAAATAGCGAATTAACTGATGCGACCGTCGTGGACTTGGAAACACTCGCGGCTGGCGCAATGAGTTCAATGTGTGAACCAGCACAAGATGCTGGAACCCAATTCAGACTACTCTCCCACTGCTCTTTTATCTAGATAATATGATTATATCAAATATTTATACATTTAAAGAACTCTGACCACTGAGACAATTAATTGTCTTCAGTTATGGCGGTATTGTGTGTCTTTATTAAAGGCTATAACAAACCAATGGTTCCAAGCAAACTATTCTTTTTTCATACAAGGATAGTTTTCAAAAGTGACACAACATTATAGCAACAGTTCGCTACTCCTGCCCTAAGGCCCATTCACATAAATGCTGATAAAAGATAACTAATGATACAGTAATAGCATCCAGTGCATCTAGACTTCTGGGAGTCAGTGCATTCATAACAAATGACCCAGAGGAGTTTTACTATTAACCAACAACAGTGATTCGAAAAGCTAGACATACAATAAAAAACAGGACAAATAATACGGAAAGAAAAAGATATGCATGAAAGGAACAATTTAGCCTACACTAATAATAGTCAACTTTACAGATATTGAAGACAGTTATCAAATGTAAAAAAATAAATAAATGAATAAAACATTGCATAGTCTTCACTGAATGAATTGAAAATACGTTGATTCTTATTAAGTTACTAATGTTATTCAGTGAAGAGCAGGGAACGATTCTCTCATTTTCTTTTGTTGTTTGAGTAACATTAAATGACAGAGAGCAGCGCTTTATCCAGCAAACACATTTAGGTTCTGGGAACGTTAGTTTTTGGTTCCCAGAACGTTCCTGGAACTTTCCCTTAAAGTCCCTGTAAAGACAATTCTACAAAAAAGTTCTAAACACATTATAAATGTGTATTGCTAAAATATATTACAAAGACTGTGAACTGTGAAGTACTAAAATGTGGAGTTAGACCGTTAAACAGTTTTTCACTATTGCTATTTTATTGTTTGGGCGGGGCTAAAACAGGGCTCGATGACGCACTGGAGCCCATGAGCTCCTGGACATGCCCCTATTTGATGACGCACAGAGTCTGATCTCTCCCCTAAGGCCCTAACACACAATAACACTTCCCGAGCACATTCGCATTCACCGCTCAATTGCGAGTGACTGTCAGTACTACTAAAGCTGAGCCCTACCGTTTTCTAGCTAGCTATGCCTTCGACACAAAAATGCATAGGCTACTACCTGGATGCAATCATGTACAAAACAGATCGGTATATCTTCATTTAAATTCCCTAAAAACGATCACATCAAGAAGAGGTTTTTAGAGAGCCAGCCTTGATGAAGAGCTGAGGATCACCGCCAACACCCACCTCTGTAGTGATCATTTTACACGGGATCGTTTTATAAACTTTCGTCGGAGACAACTGGGATTCACTGATTATTCACTGATAATCCACTGTTACTGGTGAACGGGGCCGGACCGACTATCAGCCTTCATCCTCCCGTCCCGAAAGCAGTATCAGCTAATATCACTGTCCACAGCTTTCCCGCTAGTGAGCGTGGTTTCAGCTATAGCGTTTGAGAACAGAGATAACTGCTAATTTTTTCAAGATTTTGATAGCTTATTTTATGTACTTGCCGGCTTTTTTATCATTCAAATTTGGCTGGGTGGCTAATAACACATTTTTCTGTGGTGTGACAAACTCAGAACACATACTTAATTTCGACTTTACAGGGACTTTAAGGTTAAGGGAACGTTCCCAAAACATTCTCCTTACATTATAAAAATGGAACCTAAAGATAACCTACATGGAACGTTCCTATAACGTTTGGTTCGCAAAAAAATAACCTCATGGGACCATTCGGGAATGTTAGGGGAACGTTCTGTGTTTGCTGGGTATTTAGAATGATGAACAGCATCTCTTTTGCAGCTCAATACGCTTTTACATGTGACGTTACATGATTCGACTAATTTGAATGTGACATATGGTGAGAGCGCAGCGCTTTAACGGAAAGGAAAAAGGCATCATATTTCATGATCATTCGAAGCCAAAATAAAATAAAAAAAAATCACTATAACACAGCACTATTTTATTCTTGAGATCAAGGGTGCCCCCTGGTGGTTCGGGGGCCATACACAACTTGGGTACTTTGCATATAGGGAGGACTGGGACTGATGGCATCCACAACATACAATAACGTCCTGTTTATTAAGCGCACGCTGCTGTCCGAAAATGCTTGAGTTCTGTAAATTTGGGTTGCATTCTGATTGGCTGTCAATGACTTTTATCATTCATTAACAGGGGGAAAAAATCGCTCTGAAAGTCATTCCAACGAAATCACTCTTCGATTTCTAAATTTTTATTGCGCTAAATAAACCCACATCTGTTCACTATCCGTATCTTTAAAAAAATGCAAATGCAATTTATAGGTTTACACATGACTAATATATTACAAAATCAGAGTTTTGTTTAAAATGCATAAGTTGACTTAAAAATGTGTAACGTCTATAGTACTAAAGTCAATAGAAAATTGATGACTCAAATTCTCGTAAAAACCTTGATTCCCGAATGTCATTGAATAATAGAGCACAAAGCTAGACCTTTGCATGGAAGCTTGTTTAGTTTTTTTCCCAATTCAGATTTTTTAATCGGTATAAAATCGGTTTGCAAGTTATAAAGTCAGATTTGTGAGACACAAACTCGCAATTGGGATAAAGTCAGAATTGTTTGTATTGTTTTCTATAAAGTCTGTGTTTTTTTTCTTCAGAATTGTAAAATTATAACTAGCAATTATGACTTTAAATCTCGCAATTCTAAGAAAATAAGTAGGAGGTGACTTCACATATCTTGATACAGATGGTACCGTTTACCAGGATACAGGAAAGCAAAACATTAAGACTGTACAATCACAACAGAATGTGAAGGTTAAATAAATAAAACAGCAAATTACAAAACAATGTCTTAAATGCTTAGCTCTAAAAAGACACCTGAATGTAGTGTTTGGACCAATCACAGGGAACTCATTTACATAGGCCTAGTACACACCAGGACAGTTTTACTTGGAATAGTTGACTTTGTTTTAGACAGAATAACAGCATTCAATTGAAAAACACTGAACATTTGTGATTGGCCGACATCATTTTTTTTTTTCATCAGTTTTTTTTTTTACTCCTCCAAGTTCCAACCACAATTGAGAAGTGTTTCTCCCTGGTGAGGTGATATTAGGATCTCGCAAGGACAGCAATTATCGGAGCGGTAGGAAGTTCACTGTAGAGGTTACAAACTGGGTGTTAATCACTCGTCCAATCATCTCGGGGAAGGTCTGAGACAAGAGCCAATCGCTGTCCTCACAGGACATCATCTGAATAGATGAGCGAGTGCACAGGAAAATGGGTCGCAACGCGGTATTCACGCACAAGACGTTGGTAAGCAAAATAGTGAATCAACTGATGCAGCCGTCGTGGACTTGGAAACACTCGCGGCTGGCGCAATGAGTTCAATGTGTGAACCAGCACAAGATGCTGGAACCCAATTCAGACTACTCTCCCACTGCTCTTTTATCTAGATAATATAACAATGTAAGATATAAAATATATTTCTAAAGTATCATGTGGATTCAAGGATTTTATCGTTCAACTGGAAAGGTTCTGAAAGTCATTCCAATGATTTCGCTTAGCCTATCGGTGCAGCGTGGACGTGGACTTCCCTTTTCTTAAAGGGATACTTCACCTCTGTTTGGCTTATGTGGATGAAGGACAACAACTCCCAGAATACACTTACACACACACACACGCACACTGTGTGCTTACCAGTAACAGAGCGCAGCAGTTAAACAACAAGTCTAGGCTACTAGTGAGTCTCGGCGATGAGTCTGCCCGGGTTTTTGAGATCGCCCAAAATGTCTGGGATTCGGCTTTTGCGTTCTACATTCACCATTCATTATGTTTACTGTGGTGATCAGTACGAGGCTGAGGGCCGCGGGAGAATAGCCGGTGGCGTGATTACCAATGGGCGACACCTGTGAGACGCACCGGTCTCGTATCTCTCACGGAGGAGCGGGAATTTTCTTAGCATTAGCAATGTTAAAAATGCACATCAACCGATCACTTGTTTAGCGTGTGTAACTACATTCAGATTCACCGATCAGAATGAATTTAGTTAGATAGAACAAAAGGTGTGCATGTAAACAATGAATGGCGACTGCAGAAAGCAAAAACTGAATCCCGGACATTTTGTATGAGCTTGATGGCCGGACATGTCTGGGAAAAATAGGATGAATGGGAACCTATACTCAGCTTTCTCCTACTCATTACTCAGCTTTTCCCACAGAACAAGAGCCTACTAGCTTATGCAACTATGTGCACATTCTGTGAGTGAGATCCCACCCTCTATGGGTGGGTTTAGAACATGATGCGGGACAGACCCTAATGGCTGTAGTCTTTACCCTCTGACCAAAAAATCGAAAAAATTACGATTTTTGTGCCATCGGAGGGTATTTTCCAGACAAAAAAAAATAAATCATCGGGATTACCCTCCCGGAGATCTCATCTGTGTACACCTCCCGCTGCGTACACAACATAAGAGACCGGTTCAATCCAGCACACGGCTTGTTCCACCTGCTGCCGTCGGGTAGGAGGTACAGGCCTTTTCCAGCCAAAACCACTAGAATGGCCAACTGCCTCTAACTTCAGTAGTCGTGTTGCGTAGTACTAATGTCGATAGAAAATTGATGACACAAATTCCGGTAAAAACCTTGATTCCTGAAAGTCATTGAATAATTAATATAAATAATAATTCAGATTTTTTCTCAGAATTGCGTGATATTAAATCACATTGCAAGTTATAAAGTCAGAATTGCGAGATATAAACTCGCAATTGGGATAAAGTCAGAATTGTGTAATATAAGCTATGTCACAATTGCGTTCTATAAAGTCTGTTTTTTTCCTCGAAATTGGAAATCATAACTAGCAATTATGACTTTAAATCTCGCAATTCTAGGTGATTTCACATATCTTGATACAGATGGTACTGTTTACCAGGATAGAGGAAAACAAAAAATAAGACTGTACAATTACAACAGAACGTGAAGGTTAAATAAATAAAATACCAACTTACAAACAATATCTTAAATGCTTAGCTCTAAAAAGACACCTGAATGTTTCGACCAATCACAAGGAACTCATTTACATAGACCTACACACCTGGACAGTTTCACTTGCAATAGTTGACTTTGTTTTAGACAGAATAACAGCATTCAATTGAAAAACACTGAAAAATGTATGACTATGTATAAATGTTTATGATCTTTACATACATTATCTTTTTCATCTGAGTTTTTTTTTTACTCCTCCAAGATCCAACCACAATTGAGAAGTGTTTCTCCCTGGTGAGGTGATATAAGGATCTCGCAAAGACAGCATTTATCGGAGCGGTAGGAAGTTCACTGTAGAGGTTACAAACTGGGTGTTAATCACTCGTCCAATCACCTCGGGGAAGGTCTGAGACAAGAGCCAATCGCTGTCCTCACAGGACATTATCTGAATAGATGAGCGAGTGCACAGGAAAATGGGTCGAACCGCGGTATTCACGCACAAGACGTTGGTAAGCAAAATAGCGAATCAACTGATGCGACCGTCGTGGACTTGGAAACACTCGCGGCTGGCGCAATGAGTTCAATGTGTGAACCAGCACAAGATGCTGGAACCCAATTCAGACTACTCTCCTGCCGCTCTTTTATCTAGATAATACAATTATATCAAATATATATTTATAAATTTAAAGAACACGAATAAGAAAGAATACATTTGAGACGATTAGTTGTCTTCAGTTATGGCGGTATTGTGTGTCTTTATTAAAGGCTAAATAACTGTTCCAAGCAAACTATTCTTGTTTCATACAAGGATAGTTTTCAAACCACAAAAGTGACACAAAATTATAGCAACAGTTCGCTGCTCCTGCCCATTCACACAAAGAACGATAGCCTATATAAGATAACTAGTAATAATACTGTATCCAGTGCATCTAGACGGGGGCCCCTAAACAAAACCAACAGTCTTTTCTTTTTATAAGGCTACAATATCAAACACTGTTAAATAAGTTGGATACAATTTTATTACAATGCCCTTAACTGTAACGTTAATCGAGTTGGCATGCTGAGGTTCGCTGATCCATCAACAAAAATGTAGCCTAAGTGCAGTTTATTATTGCTTTAACAACATGACTAATCACAAATCAGTGTTTTTTTTAGTTGACTATCTAATTTTTTAAAATGTTATTCGTGAGATTAATATGGAAAATTTCGGACAAAAACACATTGAATTGAGCACATAGAAATGTCATTTTTTTTAGACCTCCACGGAATTCAGGCTTCAATTACAGCTATCGGTAGCCTATTAAGAATTTGTCATCTGTAAGAATTTACAAAATCTTTTTTATTTCGTGTCATGACAGTGGTTACTGTTATCGGCTTATCATGCTAGGCATGATACAAATTTAGCACCGTTTTACCAAGTGGGTAACTATGGTTACCACAAGGTAAAAGGATAAGCGCGTGGCTCTGGGGCGGGTGGTTCGCGGGTTTATCATAGAACGAACAGTTAACGTTACCCAAACGACTATCACGCTGGAAACAGCCTGGACGGTTCTTTTGATTCTCATGTGAAGGCTGGCTGTGTTATGAGTGTTACGTGCCTTCACTGCTCGGTGTTCCAGTACCGCGCCCGGACGGAAATGTGTCTTCCGGGGGAAAGCTGCTTTCAGCAAACAAGACACCGAGCACATCGCGCCACACAGCCTGGACATCTGCAGCTTTCAACAGCGTGTGCCTTTCTAAGAACGCAAGCGGTTTGATACGCAAATCTATGGCCAGACCTATGCGTCCCAGAGGGGAGAAGAGCCGTGGAAAATCAGATAGAGAACCGTAAGAGCTCAAACCTCAAATTTTGCTATTTCATTCTGATCTTAGTGCCGTCATTCATGGATGTGCACGCAGAGGCGGGTCCGTTGCACGTGCAGACGGAGGATGAGCCACCGGGAGGCGCCACCGTGACCGTGGATGCCGCACAGTTTCAGCTCCAGTCGGTGGGGACCGACGGGGAGTTCAGCGGGGATGACTTGCCGACGGACGCTGGAGCTCAAACACTGCTGCCTGATCCGATCACAGAGATCGAGAACGAGGATGGTGAGTGTGCAGGGACGGGCACACCTGGCGAGGACATCGCGGGGAAAACGGAAACAGTGGGCTCCAGTTGCAGCAACGAGAGCTGCATCCCGACCCCAGGCTGTCGGATCTGCTTTCAGGGAGCCGAGCAGGTGAAGTAGGGCCGTTCATTTCATCCGTCTGCGCTATTTATTCGGGGGCTATGCATGTATGCGTCACACAGACGTATTTGGTTGTTCCAGGACTACGCCATTCAGAATTAAATTGAGAATGCCCTAAATTCCTGAATTTGAACCAAGTTTGAATTAAAGTAGTAAATGAAAAGAAGTTTGGCAGATGCTTTGCCTTTTCCAGACAGTAACACCACAAGCAATTCTGTGAAAGTTTAGGCACTTGTGCAAAAATGCTGTAAATAGATTTTATCAATTAACTTATTAACTAAATCAAATCAATATTGGGTGTTACCACTTTAAACCAGCTTTTGTCCAGGTACACTTGTCTTGCACAGAGTTTTTCAAGTTAGCTTTGCAGGTCGGGTTCTTCAATCATCTTGGAGACAGTGCCACATTCCTTCTGGATTTAGTCTGTCTCGGTTTTTAGTCTGTTTCTTCATTAACTGTCTATAGTTTCTTCATGTAATCCCAGACGGACTTGATGTGAAATTAGATCTCCGTTTGGAGCATACCTGCTATTATCAGACTCCTTGTTCATACAAAAATCTCAGTGGATTGCAAAAATTAATGGCGAAAAGGAATGTTTGGACATGTAAACTGATACTTCCTGCTGAGTCTGACACACTACAGAAAAATAAATAAATAACTGGCTTAAAACCTTTTCGCATGTGTGTGTGTAAATACTAATGTGTCTAAGACTTTTGCACAGTAATGTGTATATAACTTTTGTGGACTGGGTGGAAGAGCAGTTTCCCATAATGCACCACCTGTGTTGAATTTCATAACTGAAAATACAATTCAGTAAATTCCATAGACTGGTAAATTCATTTTCTTATCATTCCAATTCAACTTCAGTTTCAATTTCCTCTAAGGTGTGGCCAATGCAATTCAAGTGTAAGCTACAACATAGCAATTCATAAATACTGTACATCCAACTGTTGACAAGTGTTAGGGCAGTCTGACATCTTTTAAATTGATTTAGGGGCCTACATAATTCATGCAATTATTAGAATATCGGAAACCTCAGTGATTCGTAATGCTTTAAACAGACAGTGTGGTGGTGTGTGTGTGTGTTTGGTGAGATCCATTAGAATATGTGCTGCTCCATTCAAGTCTAATGCTCTTCACTTCCTGCAGCTAATGTGCTTCCTCGAGGCGCCTTGTGTTTGTGTATGTGTGTGTGTGTGTGTGTGTGTGTGTAAGTGTGTGCAAAAGTGTTCCACTTAGTTTCAGACTCATTACAGGTCCAAATGAGGATGTTTCTGAAATAATTCATGAATGCACAGATGAATCATTTCCCATCCACTCACTGAGTCATTGTGTGTAGTGTTTCATTCACTCATTTCGACATGGTTCCACAAACACAATGCTCTACTCATCTTCAATGGCAGTATGACACACAATAAAACAGCCATCAGTTATCAGCTCAGTCATCTGTGTTTTACCATTGTGTGTTGTGATTGGCTGATTGTGCGTGTTGGCTGTGATTGGCTGCAGGGGGAGCTGCTGAGCCCGTGCCGCTGTGCTGGTTCTGTTCGGCATGCCCATCAGCAGTGTTTGCTCAAGTGGATCAGTGAGAAGGGCTCCTGGAGCTGTGAACTCTGCAACTACAGATTCAACATACTGCCTATACATATCAAACCACCACAACAGGTAAGCACATACATAGGAGTGTCTATTTTAACACTAACTCCGCCCACTGACGTCTGGTTGGGTCAGACAAAATGATGGAAGACGCTATAGGATTAGACATGTGGCACCCGAGCACTCTCCCTTTTCCCATCATATTTCAGACCGGAAAGGCATTTATTTTCAATAAAAAGGAAGAAAATATTTATAAGTATAAAAAGCATTTAACTACTATTTACACTTACTGCAAATAAAATATTGGCATTTTACTGTTTACATAGTGTAAACAGAATCTTTTGCTATTTAAACAGTGCATTTAACGTAAATAAAACAACATTTAACGAATAATTTAAGTCTTGCAAAAGTGTATATCAGTATTTGTTCCTGGTTCATTTTGAATCAAAAAATGATTCATGGTTCAGTAATTGCTCTGAACAATTTACTTACTGATTCAAATGACTAAAGGCCTGTTCACACCAAGAACAATAACTATAAAGATAACCACATTAACATCCACACCAACATTATTATAAGCTTGTGGTGCAGTAATGTCGTCTGCCGCTCTATGCTGGAGCTCTTTAAAGTCGGATAGATTGTGATTTGTAAAACTTTGAAGTTATAATTATTATCGTCCCTGATGTGAACGAGCGATTTCACAATGGTTTTGTGATTCGTTTTGACTGATTCAGTTAAACAAACCAGTCATTTGTTCATGAATGGGACAACACGGCTTGTGCTGTGCTGTCGCCAATGCTGACCAGATTAAAGAATAATAAATAAATATATATATATTTGTCACATTTGTGTTTAATATTAGTTTCAGTCTGGAGCTCTGACTGTGTTTGTATGTTTTGCCAGTGGCAGACTGTCACCATGACTCTGGTGGAGAAGGTTCAGGTCATTGCAGTGATGCTGGGTGGCATCTTTCTATTGGCCAGTGTGTCGTGGCTGCTGTGGTCAGCACTGAGTCCAGCGGCACTATGGCAACGCAGTGACATCCTGTTCCAGATCTGCTATGGCATGTATGCAGTCATGGACCTTGTGTGTATTGGTGAGACACTAATAGATAAACTCCAACCATATTAGTTCTATACAAAGCCCTTTTCTCAAGCTAATATATGCTGATTTTGCGAGTGCATGTCCATTTAACTTTGGCTGACAAATCGAAAATGATCTAAAAACAAAAGTAGGGCTGGGTTGACCATGTTGATTAATCGATTTTTATCAATTGTGATAAACCGATATCGATTAAAAATCCCAAGTCTATTTCAGGTGATGCATCAATCAAAACTTATTATAAGCATGCCTGCCATCCAATAATTACAATAAGCTTTGTTAATTTTGAAATTAAACCTGAGATTGTGACTGTTTGAAATTCTCAGCTTCAAATTCTGTCAATTATATCACAAAATTAAAACAAATAAATACCATTTTGGCACTCTTCAGTTATAGCAGTTATACAACTTAAAATCATGACTCATGTAATCCCTCAATCACTGTTTCAACCCTGGAAAGATGTTAAACAACAGCTTGTAAACAATGTCCATAACTCAATATTATTTAGCTAGAAAAAAACTCGAGGGAAAAGCATTTTTATTTTTTATTATTCATATTTTTTACTTATCCTGCTAGTGATATTTAGGCCCGGTTTCACAGACAGGGCTTAGATTAAGCCAGGATTAGGCCTTCAATTAGTTCAACTATATTGTTAAATATTAAATCCGCCTTATGTGAAATTTAAATATCTAAAAATAAATAACAGTTTAATTTAATAGTTTGGTCTTGTTTAGTCACAGCTTTAATTCAGTTCTTTTTTTTTCCCTCAAGCAAATTTGATGTACTTTACTATATATTTACAAATGAATCCACCTCGAATCACATTGAAATCAGAATCAAATCATGAAATCTGTCAATAACCAGCCACTAAAAAAATGTGCTAATAATAGATTTGTGTTTCAGGTCTGATTGTTCATGAAGGTGGAGCTGTGTACAATGTGCTCATGCGCTGGCGGGCCGTTAATCTCTTCTGGGATGTCCAGAACTACGATAAAAGCCGAGACCTGGAGACCACACACAGCCTTCACCGCAACCTGTGGCTGCCTCTCACACACACACACACAGTCTCCAACGCACACTCACTAACCACCCGACTGGAGTCATCACCTCGATGCCCCCTCCACCTCTTCTCCATGTGCCTGAATGTGACCTCTGACCTCTCCCCACAAGAGCAATGCTCGGGCGAGCATGTCATCAGGGTCACGTCAGTTTGACATGATATCAACTCTTTCAGGGACCAATCCACTCTCCCTGCACCATCCTGTTGTGGGAGGGGCTAACCAGTGGGAGGGGCCTCAGTGTTGGGAGGAGCCTTACTTGAAAAGCACTTTAGATATGCAAACTGATTTAAATTATATATTGAATTGTTACTTTGAGCCTGGAGTTCTGGATCAGCCTTTGAGCATCGAAGTAAGACTACAAAGCACACATGGACTTAAAATTATAATGCACACAAAATGTATTACTGCTGTTAGACGAATGAATGTTTCTTTTTGGTTCAGGTTTTCAATTTCCATACTGATAAACTAGTGGCAGTCGCATGGAACTTTCAAATTGGTTGTGAAGGAGCCATTCCTCCCCTTATTCACCATGGTATCCACACGAAACAAATGAGCGCTCATGATACATTTGAAGTTTTTCTAGGGCTAATTGATGTAACCGATTATGTAATGATATAAAATAATTATTTATAACTACCCATTTTACAGAAAGAGTGTTTAAAGAATAACATTTTAGTACAAAAATATTGGTGATTTTTACTTTCTAGGTTGTAGTTTTGTTTAGGATATCATACATCATCCAGTCAGGCGGTGCAAATGTTCAAATACTACTTCAACAAAAGCTGCGAAAACATTGATTTCACAAGGAAGTAGTGGAGAAACGGGATATCAAAAAAGAAAACATTCAAATAAAATATAAAAAAAACTACATGCATTTATCAAAAACGACATATAGTAGATGAGCATAAGCAATTTGGCACAGTGCTAACAGTAATCATATAAAATGCCAGGTTTATTAGAAAGCTAGATAGGAGCTCATTGCATTACATTGGATTTTTCCCCCTCAGAAATGTGAGTATTGTTTGCTTGTGTAAAACATGGCACCAAAATGCTAGGCTGTTGTGGGCGGTTGCATATGATATACATGCAAACGTTCAAATATTTCAACACAAGCTCAAATCGGATCCGAAAATTCTGCGCATATATTCGTAATGCCACACAGCTCCCATACTACTCTCCATTGGAAACCAAGGGATTTCAAAAGCTCCACAAATATTGAGAAAGCTTTAACTTTGCAACAATGCATTCTGTTGTAGGCATCTGTTTCAATATGACATTCATATAAGCGAGTCCAGCTCTAATTGTACTCTATTCTCACATGATTTTAAATGACCCTCAGAAAGATCTTACACATTGCCATCTGCCAATGCTTGTGTGTATTATGGCGAAAAACTAGTTAGACTGACTTTGGACTATTACTCATTCAAAGTTCATTAATTAATGGAGTTGGTGGTTAGATATTGCAGTAAACTGTGTGATGCTGGTAATCATTGTGCCCTTAAAGGGTTAGTTCACCCAGAAATGAAAATTCTGTCAGTATTTACTCACCCTCATGTTGTTCCAAACCTCTATGTGTTTATTTGTTCTGCTGAACACAAAGGAAGATATTTGGAAGAATGTTTTAATCAAACAGATCTCATTCCCCATTGACTACCATAGTATGTATTTATTCCTATGGTAGTCAATGGGGAATGAGATCTGCTTGATTAAAACATTCTTCCAAATATGTTCCTTTGTGTTCAGCAGAACAAATAAACACATAGAGGTTTGGAACAATATGAGGGTGAGTAAATACTGACAGAATTTTCATTTTTGGGTGAACTAACCCTTTAAGATACCAAACCCTGGCTGAGTGATTTCTGAAGCTACTTGAGACAGATGTATGTTATATATAATGTTAGGAGTGTAATAATTTATATAAAAATGTATGTTTTAACATCATAAGCACATTGAAAGCCTTCTTAAAACATCTTAAAAGAAGTCTAAATAGAAAATGCAAATTCATTCTGCAGATTTTTACACAAAATCTGCACTGAAAAATGCTCAAACGTCTGCTGATTCCATCTGGACATGTTGTTGTTCTTCATCTCTGGAAACTTGACCAGCGTTCATGATTTGGTGCTAACTGATAAGCAAAGTCTACAAAAGATTTCATTCAGATGTCTCAGGCATCAAAAGTGTTAAATGAGATCGGTTCTGCGCTGCAAAGAGGGAACGTTTTAATGAATGTAAGAGTCTTGGAGTTTTGTTATGTTTATTGCCTATAAACTAATGCACAGTAAAGATACAAATTGAGAAAGATTTTCCTGTCGTTTTTTAGTGTTTTTATAGGCTTAGAGTAGAAAAATAATAGGACCAGAGGGAGGAAAATCAAATAGTATAATCACAATCTTGCAGTTCAACAGAAAAGTTTTATAAAATATACAGCTCCTCAGAATTATATAATATACAATATAAACATTGCACATGTAAAACAGACTCGTGTGTTTGCATATCTGTGTTTGTGTTTTTTTTAAAGGCACTGGACTGAGTGCAGCTTATTTCGGGGACTGGACTTTCTGCCTGCAGATATCCAAAGAAATGCAACTGGACTTGATTTAAAATGTTAATACAACATAAGATTTATGAACAGACGTGTACATGTGGCACAGTTTTAAGCACAACAACAGAATGTCTATGGAACATGATAGTGTCTGTTGTGAAAGTGTCTCTGTCTTTGGTTTTTTAGCACTCGGCATTGAAGGGTCAGTCTTTTTTCGTGATTAAACATTGTGCTACGTTTATCCACAAAGGCACATTTAGGAAAAGAGTTTGTCAGGAATGAGAGATCACCAGTTGCTGCCGTGGCTGCTGATTGATTGACAAGTGCTGAAACGTTTCTTCACTATTAGACTGATGTAAGCCTTCATGAGTTTTGCGATGTCCATCACCTACAGAGACAATCAAATAGAGGTATAAATCAAATATAAATCAAATTAATATATTTTACACTTTTATTTTATTTTTGTGAAATAGTAAGTAATTGTGTTGTTTTTATTAGTTTTTCTTTAAATATGTCTTTATAGTTTTAATAAATATTTATTTCAGGTTTAGTTTTAGTTAGTTTAGTACTTTAAGTTATACCAAATGAAAAATAAATAAAATGAAATAATTAATGATCATGTTTATTTTTCAAAAGGTTTTGATTAAACTAAAACATGGTTATTCAAGCCTTCAAAATGACATACCAAAAAATAAAATGATGTAAATGTGAGGAGTGTTTATGGATGGTTGTTAAGTGGCAATGGTGGACAGTAATGAGGCATTAATACTCTAATACTGTATTAGCATTAAGTTTGGGAAAAATTCAATGGATTATATCTTATTTTTTATTCAACTACAATGCCAAAATAAAGAACTAAAGACTCGCTTTGACCCTGTTTACACCTGGTATTAAGATGCGTTTCGGTCGATCGGATCACAAGGAGAAGAGGGAGATGCATTCCAGTTTACACCTGGTGTTTTAATCTCTATTGTCCACTTTCAAACACTTCTGTCCTGATTTCTTCAAGGGAAGGGTCTATGGGCGGGTACATTTATGGGATTTTTCTGATCTTTCGATCCAATGGACGAAATAAGCTTACGCAATTTACATATGAAATACACCAGAGATGACAAAAAACAAGAAGAAAACACGCAAAGCATCAGCTTTCGATTCTGGTCTGAAACCAGCAAGACCAACCGAACGCTGTGAGTGAATTTTAGAAATCAGGAATGGTGAGAGAACATTGTGCTTGGTACGTTCAAACCAAACTTAGGTCTTTAGCCGACAAAGTTTAAATCCCGTCTATTTAATTGGCTAGAACTACAAACTGATGAGTTAAATGTTTGAATCATTCAGAGTGAGTCTTGAGTTAAAGGAGTAGTTGACTTTTAAAAAAAACTTTTGCTGATAATTTACTCACCCTCATGTCATCCAAGATATCCATGTCATTCTTTCTTCAGTCGAAAAGAAATTAAGATTTTTGTTGAAAACATTCCAGGATTTTTCTCCATATAATGGACTTCAATGGTAACCAAACGGTTCAAGGTCCCTGTTCAAAGGGCTTTAAACGATTCCAGACGATGAATAAGGGTCTTATCAAGCGAAACGATCGCTCATTTAAAAAAAAAAAAAAACAACAAAATTTAAGTTTTATAATCTCAAATGCTCACTTTGCTCTGTTCAGTGTGACTCTCCTGTTCGAACTCGTTTATCAAAATGAACGAATCTTTTTTCGTGTCATTTGGTTCGTTAAAAAAATTATAATTATATTTATATAATTGATAATACCCTTATTCATCGTCTGGAATCGTTTAAAGCCCTTTGAACAGTTTGCACTGAAACTGTCTTTTAGACCTTGAACCGTTTGGTTCCCATTGAAGTGCATTATATGGAGCAAAATCCTGAAGTGTTTTCATCAAAAATCTTAATTTCTTTTCAACTGAAGAAAGAAAGACATGGACATCTTGGGTGACATGGGGGTGAGTAAATTATCAGCAAAAGTTTTTTTTAAAGTGAACTACTCCTTTAACAACTCAGAAAAAAATGGGTCCTTGAAAATGATCCTTAAATGTGTGGAAGAACGATAATTAAGTTACTATAAATAACAAATGTTAGTGTATTGTAGAAGCATGGGAAACAGTTTGTACCATGATGGTGTTGAAGAGGAGCTCTCGTCCCTCCACGCTGATCTTGTACATGTTTGGCTGCGGTGCACCAAAGGACAGAATGACCTCGTAGAGAAACACCTCCAGAGGCCACGCCTCCCCGCGCTTGTACACGCACACCCCCTTACGACTCACGCCCAACCACAGCTCTCCAGGATACACACCGTCGACACACTGATGCACACAGAGAATATAGTCAGCGACACTCCTGGCTGATGACGTGAGTGTCAGTGTACTGGTTTGACCTACATTATGAGGACCCAAAATTCTTATAGTGTGTATTCAGGTTTCAGGCCACGCCCCCTACATTATGAGGACACCCCAATGTACACATACTAAATTATTTTTTATTAAAAATGTAAAAATGCTGAAAGTTTTCAGTGATGGGTAGTTGTACCAACATGTGTGTGTGTTCTCACCTCCACATCAAAGAGGGTGGAGCCATATCCCTGCCATTCCTTGATGAGACCCATGTACTTTTTCATGGCTTGGTCCTGTTCCATCCCCTGCAGTTTACGCCATTTCTCCACCAAACAGCTTCTAAGCCCCGCCTTCTCGTCTTGCAGCCATGCATCTATGGCCCCAGGCTCCTCCACTTGGCGCTGTCGCCCCAGTGTCCCTCGGAAGCTCCGCCTCAGCGTGCCTTCCAGGAAACTCCCTCTCTTTCTGTCAGTGGATGGTGTGGCAGATGCAAAGCACCGAGCGGACTGCTGTACTCGAGCACGCAGACGGGCCATGGGGAACACCTGCTCCAACTCAGGCAAGACACTCTGCGTAGAGAAGTCTCCCAACAAATACTGCAGCCGAAGAGCGGCCAGAAACTGCAAAGTCTCTTCTGGGGCAGGATACTGACCCCTAATGACAGCTTCATGAGCCTGTGAGAGAGAGAGAGAGTTTGTGAAACATTTACAGTGAAGAAATTGCCCTGAAAATCGTTTGTTTTTGGCTTGAAAGTCAATAGGTTTATTATTAAAAAACTGTACATGAATGATTGAGTGTGTATTTGTGTGTGACCAACATAATAGAAGACTATGTTATGATACGTTCTGAGACAATGCATTTGTTTGCATGTGCACATAGACCAAAAATCTGGCTATTTACTGTATCGACCTTTTTTTGTAATGACTACACAATTCTTTGAGCTGCCACATTAATGTAATTTACTCTGCAATTATTTGTAAATGTGATTAAATAATACGTATCAATGTATGCATATTTAAGTGATTGGCAGTCCTGTTATTTATGTATTTTAAGGCCAGATATTAAACTGAAATCAGACCTGCTCAAACATGAAAGCAAACTCCACACTGTCAGCAGGAACGCTCTCAGGTTCTGAGAAACAGAAAAGCTTGAAATAAAACTTCCAGCCATCTCCTTCCTGTTCTTTATCTGCCAACCTGAATGAGAGAAATATAGAGAGTGAATGAATAATATCACAACATTTTTCCCCACATAATGAAAATAACAATAACATGTGCTTTTAACAATGATTTTTTTGGTAATGTGATGCATAAAATCTTCCTATAGTACACGACGGAAATCACACCAGCTGATTAATGACCCACTCTTTTTTCAGCCAATCAGAAAACGCTCTCTGCCTCATGTATTTATGTTTCCTCAAATATCTTTATAGGGCAGCACCTTTAAATCATTTTACATCAGATTAAGTGTTCTATATTGATGGTTTTAATAGTTTACAATTACAGCATTAATAAAAAAGAATATACAATTTATATATATATATATATATGTAAATAAATATAACATTTTAAGGTATGTGATTCACTCACTTCTCAAACTTAGCAAGGACGTCGGCCACCACAGTCCTGGACTCTATGGCTCGGTCTGTGATGTCATTATGTTCAAACAAAGCGAACATGTTCTTACAATCGTCCATGGAGAGACCCTTCAACAGCTTCTCAACCACCTAGACACACACACACACATATAGTTACTGTGGGTCTGAAGCTCACACGTATCTGTGTGTGGATGTGTTTTTCTGTTGTGTACCTCTCCTGCAGTTGTGTGTGAGTTAATGGTTATTTTGCAGGACCCGCCACCATGGCAGTAAACTGTCGATGTCATTTCCTGTCTGCTCAGTATGGCCCTCAGCTCCTCCTGTGAAGGAACATATTCGCGGCCACGCACGTGCCGCAAGGCATCTTGGGAGAATACAGCATACCGTTCCATCTCGGTACCTGGGTACAGCTCTCGTGTCCTGAGTAGAAAATCAGTCACAATTAATATTTTTTGGGCGGTCAGGAAGATTTTTAAAATATTTAATCACTTGTGCTCAGATTTGATCAAAACTCAAGTAAAAACAGTAAAACTGTGAAATATTATTGTAATATAAAATACCTGTTTTCTATGTAAATTTAAAATGTAATTTATTCCTGTGATGCAAAGCTGAATTTTCAGCATCTTTACTTCAGTCTTCAGTGTCACATGATCCTTCAGAAATAATTTTAATATGCTGATTTGGTGCTCAAGAAACATATATTATTATTATAAAATGTTATTTTACCATGATAACATTTTCAGGATTGTTTAATGAATAGAAAGTTCTTTAACATTCTAAAGGATCAATGTAATGCATCTTGCTACTGAATGGTAGTGTATTGTGCAGTAAGCAAGTATTGATCTTTAATTATCAAATTTATCTCCTTTTTAAACCCATGGCATTCTGACAAGACAAAATAATCCAAAATCCAAAGCCCACAAGCTCACTGACCTTTTCAAGTGAAATTTCAGGTATTTGAGAACACTTCTGGAGGCGGGGCTGAATGTGCAGCACATGCAGGCTATGATTCGCCAGCCACTAATGTGTGCGGGGCCAGCAGGCTTCGGGTGGTGTGCTGTCTGTTTGATAAGCTGGCAGAAGAGCTCGTCTCTTAGGGGTCGTAGGTCATGCGCCGTCTGCAGGAGCCCCTGGATGTGAGGGATGGGACTGGCTTCGGACTCTAGCTGATGAAGAACGTTGAAGATCTTGAGGGCCTCAGCCTGCAGCGTGCCATAATTTCTCCCTTTGTCAGCTAAAAACATGAATATACAGAGTGATTATTACCATTAGTGTGTATTAGAACATATATATCAAGTCACATTTATTTATATAGCGCTTAATACAATACAGAGAGTTTCAAAGCAGCTTCATAGTAATAAACAGGAAAATAGCAGTGTCCATGTTGCAAAGTTCAATCATTTCGAACCTCAATTTCAGCAAATATACAGTTCTACAGAAGACAGTGTCAATGTTGATTCAGTTCAGTTTAATAACAGTGAATGTTCATTAGTTATTATGAATCAAACTCTAAAGCTAAAGTCAGTTCAATGTTGATTCAGTTCAGTTCAATAACAGTGAATGTTCATTAGTTATTATGAATCAAACTCAGTTCAACTATAAAAAGCTCTACAGAAGACAATATTGACATGATTCAGCTAATGTCAGTTCAATGTTGATTCAGTTCAGCTCAATAAGTGTTCAAGTTGAAGAGTTCATCAATAATGGAAAAAAATGATTCAACTATAAAGCAGCTCTGTACAAGACAAGTATCTTTATTTAGTTAAAATTAGTTTCAGTTTAGTCAAATTGATAATAATACTGAATATTAAGTGTATTTTAAATGTGTATGTGTTTTACTCACAGCTGAGCTGTGCATCTCCATAGGGTAAAGGCAGGAGGGCTGTATGTAGAGGGTGGTGTGTGTATCGCAGTATTGGATTCCTCTTGTAAATCTGCTCCACCACCTCTGAATTCAGACAGTTCTCCTGAAAACAAACATTAACAACATTTCAATAAAATTATGTTAAAAAACGTAAATGCATATGTACTCGTGTGCTTGTTACCTTGATGTCCTGTATAAGTTGCTGTGTGTGAGTATCCATGAGCGGTTTGCTGTCGATGCAGGTCTGTACAGCGTTGGCCCATCGACTAGCCTCCGTCTGCAGCTTAGAGTACAGCCTGTATGAATGCTTACGACCAAACACGCTCACGTTCCAGTAGCCTAGAGGCACAAGCATATAGAGTCTGATAAAGATGTAAATGTTTGTTGGTATACTCTACTGTTTATGTGCACGCAGGTGTGTGTTTACCGGTCTCTTTGAAGACTCTCTCATCGGGAACGATCACGGAGCAGAGGCTGTTAAGCACTAAAGAGCCCAGTTTAAGAGCGTTTCTCTCTGAGCTTTTATAATAATCCACAGAATTGTGAGTCAGCACAAACCAGCGCTTCTTCAGCTTAAGATTCCCACGACTGCTGCCCCGAATCTCTTTGTACAACCAACCTGGAAACCAAAACAGAGAGAAACAGACAGAGAGAGATTTGATATATTTTTACATACGGAAAAATTCAGTTTGTGGTTGAAGGCATCCTAACATGGTGGTGTTGATTTGAAAGTGAACACTATAGCATGTAATTGTGGTCTACGCCATCTTTTCTCTTCACTCTTTATTTGTCCAAACACTAAATAACCATCTTCAAAAATGAACCAATAAGTATGTAATACTTATTAGGTATAATTCATATTAATTCATATAATTAATGTCCCATATCAAATCAATTAGGGTCATTGTGTGTCAACTAGAGGTCCCCAGCTCAGATTTTTAATTTTGCTCATATTTCTTTCTCGTAAATATTATAAATCAAAATATTCAACCACTATATTGTAGGATATCTTTAATACAGACATGCAAACTTTGGGGGAAAAAACACAAAAAGTGCTTTTCCCATTTTGAATGTGTAATATCACCATTAGCATTTAATGCAACAAGGATTGCTTAAATCAATAGATTTTATTAATAGGTCTACCTATCTATGAGAAAAGTCATTTTCGCCCACCTGTAATTTGGATCTAAATCTCAGGTGAAAATTGTGATTTTGACCCCCCATTCACAAAATAGTGAATTACTCGGTAAATACAGATCCATTGCATTTATTAATTTGGTTGATTTGGCATGACCCAATAATGAAATGAATTTGTATATTAAGCATTTCAAAAAGCATACAATGTGTCAAATTCCTAAATAATCAGAATAAAAAAAAAATCCTGTTATTATCTAACAAAACATCTATAAAGTTTTTCGTTCATCCAGCTTTACTCTGATTCTATGACTGACTGACTGGCTTTTGATTTGTCCGAACAGGTGACCTCTCACCCCTGATGATGAACTCCTGTCCTTGCACACGTGTGTCTCCTTTCGTGCGTTGGAGCAATGTAATCCAGTGATGCATTTCCTCTGCTGACTCAGCCATGCAATGTAGAACACGATGGGCAGTAATTATTACAAAGGCATTTGGCCTGGATAGAGAGAAATTGCAAAAACATTTTAAATATTTTATTGTCTACATGATAACGCAAATGTATTGTTTTTCTCAGAGAGAAAATAAAATGGTTATTGTGAAATTACGTGTACACATTTACATTAATTTCACAGATGCCTTTATCCAAGGCCTTATTACAAATGGGGAACATTACAAACTGTGATAGAGTCAACAATATACAGTACATAGTACACAAGTTCAGTAAAAAAAAAGAGAAAATGAGACTAAAATAAGTCACAATGTGATTTCACAGTGCAACTTTCTCAGTTGCAACATTTTGTAATTATGAATTTCATAATTACAAAATGTTGCAACTGAGAAAGTTACAATTGTTAGATATAAATCCGCAATTATTTCGTTTTCAAAAATGTAAAAAATAAATGAAAAAATATATATATAGTATATAATATAATAATATAAGATATAGTGTATATATAATGTAAAATAATAGCAATATTTAAAGAAAGATCAATAATACAAGTGCTGATCACCAATCCACTAAACTGCCTTTTAAAGTTTTTTTTCAAAAGCAACAAGACAGAGAGGATAGTGTGTGTGTTTACCTTTCTGGGTTGTCAGAGGCGCATACAGAATCAATCATTCCCACATCCAATGTGCCCTATGAAAAACACAAACATCTTTTCTAAATCTTATCTTATGAATTGTCTCCAAATTTGTGTGTGGTCCTGGAAAAACCCTCCGTTGTGACCAAATTTGTCCAAAAAGACATTAATACCAGTAATTTCTGAGTGGAACAATTTTTTGGTCCCAATTAGGAAAATAATAAATTATGTTCTCTGATGTATTTAGGTTTAATGGATAGATTATACAGTTTGTACGGAATAAAAATCATTATGTCTAAGGAAAGTCCCCAGAATATGTGTGTATGTGTGTGTGTGTTTAATACTTACCACAGCATTCTGAGGATTTGCTTGTTCATCATGCATCTCTCGAATTTCCTGTTCTGTCGACATGTGTACCTGACTTAACACGCTAAACCAATGACTGCACACAACACACAGAGAATAATTAAAAACCTCAATTCGATGGTTTTACATATTTACTAAGTAAGCATCAAGGCTGAAAGCACACAGGATTAAAAAACACAAACAATAACCACACTTACCTGGAATCTTCTGCAGTTTCTGCAACAAGGTGGTATGTTCTTCCTGGCATAACAATGTCAATCCCATTCTCCTTCCCAGTTACATCAATAATCTCTCTAATAAAACAACACAAAAATAACAGGTCAAGTCACCTTCATTTATATAGAGCTGCATACATTACAGATCGTTACAGTTACAAAGAGGAAAGTAATGATCAGTGATGCAAACAGAATTAAACATTTGCTGTAAAGCGTCATTCTTTCTTCAGTCGAAAAGAAATTAAGGTTTTTGATGAAAACATTGCAGCATTTTTCTCCATATAATGGACTTCAATGGGAACCAAACGGTTCAAGGTCCAAAAGACAGTTTCAGTGCAAACTGCAAACTGTTCAAAGGGCTTTAAATGATTCCAAATGATGAATAAGGGTATTATCAAGTGAAACGATCGCTCATTTAAAAAATAAATAACAAAGTTTAAGTTTTATAAGCTCGAATGGTCACCTTGCTCTGTTCTGAGATGCGCGTGGCTCTCCTGAACCAAAATGAACGAATCTTTTCCAGAGTCAACTCGTTCATTTCGTTTGTTGACAAATGACACGAAAAAAGATTTGTTCATTTTGATTTGTACTGCAACTGTCTTTTGGACCTTGAGCCGTTTGGTTCCCATTGAAGTCCATTATATGGAGAAAAATCCTGGAATGTTTGCATCAAAAACCTTAATTTCTTTTCGACTGAAGAAAGAATGACATGGATATCTTGGATGACATGAGGGTGAGTAAATTATCAGCAAAAGTTTTTTTGAAAGTGAACTACTCCTTTAAGCCCTTTAAAAGTGTCAAGAATAATGAGGCAATAGAGAATGACCATAGCTCTACAGATCTAGTGTCACACTGATTGTGACTGAACCTGAAACCTTTGTGTAGTGTACTTCCTGAGGTCTTACTTAGCTTCATGCATGTCCAGCATGCCTTTCATCCGCTCCTCTGTGTCGTTCTCGTAGTAGATGAGTTTGCTCTGTCGTAGGACGAACCAGCGGCGTCTCCAGTTGCGTCGAGAGAGTGTAGAGGATCCTCCACCCTTCTTCAGCAGCCAGCCCTGTTTGAGCGCCTCTTGTCTGCTCCTGAACCACAGAAATGTTTCATCCTTCAGCACACACCAGCGACGCTTCCAGGAGTTCAACAGGCCACCTGCAACAAACAACCAGGCACATTCAAGCTATTAAAAGTCATAAAACAGGTATCTTCCATGCAAATTCAATTTTTGTCCTAATGAGATACTGCATGGCTGCCACAAATAGTTAAAGTTAAGATTTTCTAATGAGCTGTGCTGAGTAGCCCCGCCCACTGAAATTTTAGAGTAAAGTAAAAAAGAAACAAACAAAAAAGAAAAAAAAAAAAAACACAAAAAAGCAGCACACCTATAGCTGAAATAATCTACAAAACTAAGTCTGTATTGAGTTTGAACCTTTAAGTTACCTTCAGAAATATTTGGAAAGAAAATGTGATATCAATTTCATTACACTGTATTGCAAGCATGTAATTAAACAAACAATAATGAAGAGGTGTTGAGAGAAGAGTTGGCAGGCTATTTACCTTTAATATAAAGGAAGCTGTGGAAATAGGGGAGAGTGACACAACTATAGACAGAATCCCGCCGGTAAGATGATTCATCGTCGGTGTCAAACCTTTCAAAGTCATCTTCACTGTCCTCAAACTGACGGAAAGATACAGGGACACACAATCAGCAATTACATATAAACAAGATTTAACAACAAATGTTTTTAAAGTCATGAAATGACATGCACAACTCTTTCTCCTTTAGTAATGTTAAGTACGCAACCATTCAAAAGTTTTGGGTGAGTAAGATTCTTTAATGATTTTGAAAGAAGTCTGTATTTACAATGAGATTTATTTAAAGCTACACTGTGTGATTTTTACCCTCATCTAGCGGTGAAAAGATATATGACCATCCAGTGAATATTAGTTTCTGTTCCTCTCAAATCTCAATTCCGATTTCGTTTTAACTCCTACAGTGGCCAATGTAGTCCAAGATTAACATGGCTTCCAGTTCGACCTCGTCCATGAGTGTTAACTCAAAGGTAAACGTGAAAGGCGAAGCTTGAATTAACAGGTATGTCGCTCTTTGGCTAATGTACTTTCAAGATGGACGGGCAACATGGCGACCGACATTAGAACCCCTTATCCGTATGTATTTTCAATGGCATATTATACACTCACGAGAATACTTTATTACTTAAACGAAGTAAATATACATTAATGAGGACATATTTTTTTGAAAGAACTACGTGTTTTTAGCTCAGAATAAACTAAAAGAGTTACACAGTGTAGCTTTAATGAAAAAAAACTAAAAACATTTTAGAATGATGGAAACAGCAATATTGGGAAATATTATTACAATTTAAAATAACTTATAAATAATACATTTTAAAATGTAATTTATTCTTGTGATGAAAAGCTAAATTACAGCAGCCATTACATCAGTCTTCAGTGTCACATGATCCTTCAGAAATCATTCTAATATGCTGATTTGGTTTGGATTGATAAACAGAATTTCATGCCTTTCATGTGCCCATTAACCAACATCAGAGCACCATGAACATGCAAATTTGTTGTTAAATGACAATAATCTTTCTCTTGGTGAAATCCCTGCATCTTTTAATGAATCTGATTCATCCACCATGCAGAAAGTGTGTGTAAAACTCACTGAAGATTGTGGCCCGTCTGAGCTGAAGCGGTACGCCCCTGAGCTGACACTGGTGCTGGTTGTGAAGGAGCTGCGATGGTCACGTGACCAGTGGTCATTGTGAGGTGGTAGGCAGGGAGGTCGCATGATGAGGCCTCCATCATAATCATCTGCATCATAATCTGAATCTTCATCGGGAGGGATTAGCTCCGCCTCTTCTTCCTGAACAGCGTGAGAGTAGGTGGAGCCACTGCTTGAGGGTGGAGCATGATAGGCTGAGGGCATGGTGATAAGCGGGGCTAAGGGCGGGGGCATACGGTCATTAGCATAAGGATCCTCCTCAGAGGAATCATCGCTGGTGCGGATTCCACTGGTGCGCTGGCCGTCTGAGTGGCCGTGCTCGCTGGGATTAGGCGAGTCTTTGAACCCGTCATCCACTCCCAGACCTTCATCCACCTCATCTTCCTCACCTCTGGCGACCCCCTGCTGTGAGCCACTGGATCCCCCCAGCGAGCTCTCGATGTTACGCACGCACTCGTCGATCTCATCGAAGTTGAGCGATGTGAGGAACTGCTGTGCAGCCTTGCAGGCCTCTTCCTCCAGCCTGCGCAGCTCCTGATCCCGCAGCCACTGCAGACGATGCAGCGAATGCGTGGTTAGACTCTGCTCCTGAGCCTCTTTCTGTCGCCGCAGGCCTTCAATCTCACGCTCCAAACGCAAGATCTCCTCCACCTGTGATGCCTGGTTTGTTTCTGCTTCGAACACTTGCTCCGCCAGTGATTTCTCTGCTACTGGACTCTCGGGAGGACCACTCTCAAATGGCACAATACTGTTCACTGGTGTGGTACTTTCAGGTAATACATTTTGAATCGGCTCATTTTTCACTTCTTCCTTTAATCTTCGAGCCTCCTCTGCCTGCATAGAAAAGATTATATATCACTTGATTTGGTTGTGTTTTGAATTCTGCTTTAAAACAAAACTAAAAACTAAAGTGGATGGATAGTAATAGATTTTGATTTCTTCTACTAACCGCTTGTGCCAGGAGCTCCAATTCCATGCACCGTCTCTCTCTGCCAAAAAAGCATCACAAGAAGATCAGAAACTAGCATTATAAACACAAACACAGGTATACAAATACAGGGAATTGTCGCACCTCTCTAGTGCCTCCTGTTCTTCTCTTCGTCTCCTTTCCTCTTCTTCCCTCTTCCTCTTCTCCTCTAGAAGGTGAATGTAGAGCCGTCGTGCCCTTTGGCCTCTGAGCCTCTTCTGTAGGGTGATGGTGGCCCAGCGCATTGTCTGGAAGCGTCGGCGCCAAAACAGTGCACGGTAGTTTTTCTGAATGACAACAATGCACTGCAACAGCCGCCTGTATTGCAACCTATAACCAACAGAGGGCAGAGAGAGAAACACATTAGAGTTGACACCGACCGTGAGTAAGTTTACGTGCATTTGCATGTGTAAGTGTGTTTACCGTGCTCTATAACCCAATATATGAGCTTGGATAATTGAAGCCGCTTTGAGCACTTCTGTTTCTCTTTGTTTCTCTAACCGCAGCTCCAAACTCTCTCTCATGAACACCTACAAAAACACAACCAATGAAAAGCCATCATTTACACCAGATCCACCAACCATGATGGATCTGGAGTATAAAACCAATAAATGATTAGGTTTAGATCCAAGCATCTTTCAACCTGCTTTACTTTCACAAAAGCTTGCTTATGCACCATCCTATTTTAGGTTAATGGAGAGAATGGGAGAGCGTATATCTTAGGTTACCTGTTAACTTCGGTTGACGGTTCTCAAAGTAATGATTAAATTGTGTTGTGAAGAACTTTCCAAAGTATTCTATGTCATCTACCAACACAGTCACACATTTCAAAGAACATGATGTTTCTCACCTTGGTTTTTCCCAGCTGCCATTCAGCACCGCTGTTGTCATAGATCTGCAGCAGAAGGAAGCACCGCCCCTTGATGTCATCTGATGAAGCCACGCCCCTCATCAACACATAGTACCTGGCAAAAATAAAAAAAATAAAACAGTATTGTGAACCAACTTTGCAGGAGAGTTCAATCAAAGTCAGTTAACACTGTGAATCCTTTCATGGGGACAGAACAATGCAAAATTATGATACCTTGTGTGACCAAAAATTGGGAACGGTTTTGTTGCACCTGTATTTTAGACCTTTATATCAAATCTTTCAGCAGCCTAAAAATGGATCTTACTTTTATATGCCAATATTGCATTCAAATCTGTGTCCACTACATGATTACCAATCAAAGATGCAGGAAATTCAGTAAAAACAGAAAGCAAGCAGTAATAGCACAATGTAAATTCAGGGTGTCAAACAGCGCGAGTTTAAAAGTGTTATTTGCATAGAAAGGAGGATTGTTTGGACTGAAAAGAATGACAATGACTTAATTGAACTATGCCTAAAGAGGTGTCGGAAAAAACGTAAACTTATAATAAAAATCTCTTTGCATTTTCATTGAATAAAAATGATAGAATGGAACATTTTCAGAATGAATCATTTTTCAGTATGAATATGTGAGTTTTGGGGCACAAACCTGGAACAGAAATCATTGAACGTTCTCCTGACTGGGAACCCAGAACGTCTGATTTTAACCGTCTCCAACATCCCAGAATATCTCAGCTGGTTGAGGACTACAGACTGCTCAAACTGATCGGGCATCTGCGATTAGAGAGCGACAGAGACATTTTAACAATTCAAATTACCACATTTGCTTCATTTAAAAAAAGTGTTTCAGCTTCAGCCTGAAAAGTTAGAGGTCACAAATCTAAATTAGCTGAATTAATTCCGCTTTCAAATATAGACTGGTTGAGTTTTGAGTGGATTCATTCTTCAGACACACTAAGTGGGCCATCATCACCCCCTCTCCCCCTGACCTTCGACCTTGTGTGGGGGTGAGGTCGGAAACGGGGCGCTGTGATCCCCGCTTCTAAATGTCATCTCTGTGGAAGGAGGAATGAACCAGAAAGACTGGCGAAAGAAAGTGAGATGAAGAGATGAGTGGTGAATGAGCGCTGTGAGAGGAAGGTCAATACCAACACACACACTCACACTCACACAATCATTCATTATAGTTAGAGGCACATTAACATACTGATACATGCAGCACAAGTCACAGAAAGCAGACAGGATCAATGTCAGAGTACTTCATGGGGGGAGGGACAAAGTCTCTCTTTAATTGTCTCCCAGCAAAACAAAAACTAGCTACATATTATATCATATATTATAAACTGACAATTCTGTCTTCATTTACTTATCAGCAGTGTTCCAAAACCTGTGACTTTCTTTCTAGAGTGGGACACAAAATATGATACTCAGTGAAAAATGTATCAGTGTTTGTGCACATACAATGGAAGTTGTTTTTGACCACATTGACTTTCAAGGTATGGGCAAGACATCTATCAAAATATCTTGAAGATATGTTCTACAGAAGAAAGTCACAGGTTTGGAACGACACAAATAAATGATGAAAGAATTGTACTTTTTTTTGGGTGAACTACCCCTTTAAGAATCAAACCATATGAACATAGCAAGCAGTTTTCATAAATCTCTTCTTAATTATCAAACAGATAGACAGCAGTCAGACATCTGGAAAAACTCCCAGCATCTGTCTAAACACCACTGTATCAGTTCTATTGTTCTACATCAACAGTGTAACTGGCTATTGGCTAAACGCTTAGTTTAATAATATATGAATGTCTCTTACTGTGCAGAAAAGTGTCCTTTCTCATCCTGTGACCGTCAGCAGCTCTGAGTGAGTGTATGTTCACAACAGTCCAGAGATCAACTGGTCAGCTCACACACACATACACACACACACCCCCCAACCCCTCGCTCTCATTCACACACTGCTTGTTACCATGGAGATCAGACCCATGCTGGGCTAATTTGTGCTCAAGGGGGGAGGGGGGTGATGGAGGGAAATGCATTGTGGGTAAAAAAGGGGCAGAAGCCACCCCAGCTGTTTACATTCAAATAAAGTGGATAGAGAGAGATAGACATACAGCTGAAATGAACTTGACAGAAAGATAGACATATGGACAAATATATAGATGTGAATTGTACATTAAAATTAATTCATTAATTCACTAGCTGTTTATAATAAGATATTTTAGTGAGGAATATTTTAATTTGTAATTAATTTTAAATATTAATAGATAGATAAAACAGATACATCAATATACTGTATGTCATATTTGTTTTTGTAAATAAGATGATGATATACATTTAAGTTGTTTTTACTATAAAAAGTCAAGTCAAATTTAGAGAAAAAAGAAAGAAAAATATAAGAAAAAAATATAGTCAAATTTTTTGGTGGCAAAAAAATAACGAAAATAGACATCTGTTTGATTTCACTTGTATTTTGTTGAGGGATGATTTTTAAATATTTAATTTCGGATATAAGCAGACAAACATGTTACACATAAGTAGCTGTAAATTATTTTGTTTTATTAAGTCATCGTGTTAGTTTTAACTGATATAATAAATATTCTACATTATTAATTATTACATTATTTGTTCGCTTTCTCTTTTGCTTTTTTACATTTTATATATACTTGTGCCTTCTGCACGAGGCAAATGCATATTGATTCCCTTCAGCATAGATTTGTTTATGCCCGATCTGAGAGCGACAGAAGAATGTAACAGAATTGATGTGTCCCATTAACACATCAATTCTGCACTGACCTCAAACAACTGAACAAAGAGGTACTACCAAACACAAAACACACATGTAGTCTGACATCTGCTGTAGAGTTAATAGCCAGTCTGCTGAATGGCCTCGGGTCCAATGCAGTCGGAATAGAAAAGTGTGCAGAGCATGTGTCTGTGTCTCTCAAAGGAGTCTTATATCTCCACACTGAGTTTATGATCTGTCACTACTGAATGAAAACACACACAGAGATATACAGCCATACACAGAATCGCCATCTGATAGTGTGTGTGTGTCTAATTGGTGTGTTTGTATTAGATGTCTGGCATTCTCAAAATAGACAAATCAACTCTGAAGTGATAATCTAAATTAATTTCAAACCTGAACCCAACATAAACCCAATGTTATGAAGACATCTAATGTTCACATGTTTGTGTCTGTGACACATACCTTGCTATTGTTGGGTTTAATGCAGCGTACAAAGAACGGATTGGAGGCACTAAGGGTGGACATCAGGGAGTGCAATGAATTCTGGGTAGATAGAAATAAATCATCAGTTACAAATTGTTTAAAACGTTTTATACAAAATGCACTTTCACAGTTTCACAGACAAGGCTAGTCCTGGACTAAAATGCATGTTTTAGCGGTGTTAACTTACTCTGACATTTCTTAAAATATGTCAGTGCCATAGTTGTGTCTCAAGATTCACTCCAGTAATCTTTTTTTTTCCAAGGAAAAAGCTTAGTAGCTTAGTTTAAACCCTTTCTGTAAAACCAGGCCATAATATACTAATAAATACTTGATGTTTGAGGTTATTAGAAACAAACGATAAACATACATTCACAAAAATTGCATCTTTACATTCACTTACATTTAAATGTATCTTTTGTTTACCTGTTCTAAAAGCATTATGGGAGTTGTAGTTTCTTACCTTAAATTGGGAGCTAACTGTAGGTCTGCGATACTTTGAGCCACACTTGACTGTGTCCTGTCCAGTCCAGGTGTTCACTCGCTCAAAGAGATCATACACAAAATCCAACCTGAAAGAACAGGAACGTGTGAATAAATGGCCTCATTGAGGACAGTTACACAACAACATACAAACACACACACATACACACACACCTGCTCTCCCTGAGTAAGTTGAGAATATCATCTCTGAATGTGTCTCTGTTCTTCTCCAGGATTCCTCTGACATCATACACAACCTGCAGACAAAAAGCAGGATGTTAAATAGAGACATGACACCTGCAATGCTGATGTTGACCAGCATTGATTCCCCCCCTCCCCTCCCCTCATTCTCCACTATATACACCATAACACATAAAAAGTGAATAGACTACAATTTTTATCTTCCTTTTCTCAAAATAAAACTTAAAACCACCATACCCTCTTATTAAAAATTGCTAAATTTTTAATCTATAAAAATTATTTGTGTTTCTTTGTATTTTACCGTGATCACTAACTTGGTGGCTGGTAAATGACAGACCATATTGTATCAAAAGTTTATTTAATCAAATATTTAATAAAATGCTGTGCATGGTATTAAATAATGCTTCTTAACCCTTTTATAAGATAAATGCTCCCTAAAATTACAATTTATAAATTGAATCAACAATATCTTTTTCTGTATTTTTTGGTAATTGAAGATGCATACTGTGGGAGTTCAGCAATCCAGCTAAAACAACTAAAATAAATAAATAAATAAATAAATAATAAAAACAGTAGACAGGGTGCTGTACCTCTCCTGCGTAGTGCTTGATTCCAAACTGATGAACTGCAACACGAGGCTTAACATAGAACTGATTCCTCTAATATGGAGAGAGAAATAGATTAGTGATTATAGTTATCATATCCAAGTCCATATAAGTGGTTGATCAATGTGAGTTTGTTTGGTCCCCTCCATTTGGGTACATTCCTACCTTCAGTTCTTCCCCAAGCAAACCTACTGCCCTTAAGAAAAATTAGTGTGTGTGTGTGTGTGGGGGGGGACGTACAGAATGCTGGCTATGGAGTTTCTCCAGCAATGTGCCATCAGTGCCTTTAGGAAAATGACTCTCCTCATTTACAAGAGCAAGCAAACCCAATTTCTGCAGAGAAAACGCATGCACAGGCAGACTCAGATCTAGAACATCAGAATGTAGACAGTGCTTTTAAATGACTATGTTTGTGTTTTTACCTTTTCTATGAGATCAAGGCACTCTCCATTGTCCATCCAGTTGACATCATCCCACACCAACCCTTCTCTATGAACGCAGACACAAATAAAGTATTAAACCGGCGGAGAATTAGACGTTCACCCTGTGCTTTGGTTGCTGGTGTTGGTGATGCGTTGGGTGTGTTTATATTTGTAATGACTTACTTGTTGTACTCAAGCTGTTCTAGAGAGAAAATGTGCTTGTTGAAATACTCCTGTAGCTTCTCATTTGCATAGTTAATGTTGAACTGCTCAAACCGGTTCACCTGAGAGGGAGAATTGAAATAAAACATTGGAATAACATTAATGACCAGTGGATTAAAACCTCTGTCTGAAACTAGTCAGCAAGACTCTCACCTCAAAGTTCTCAAACCCGAAGATGTCCAGTATACCGATGGATCTAAAGTCTTCACTGCCATTGATATGGTTGTTCAATTTACGTATGATCCAAGTGAAGCACTGAGAGTAGAGAGCCATCGCCATAGAGTCCCGTGAGTCCACCGCCTGATACACACACACACACACATGCATATATGATGTTATTCTGAATACAGAAGGGTATTTAAGTCTTTTTAAGGGTATTTAAGGTTTAAAACTATTCAAAAGACAACAAATTCCAAATGAAGTTTTAAGCCATATGTAGCTAAAAAATGCTGTTTATTGGATTTCTTTATTTAAATATGTACATATATATTATTTAGTTAACTATTTATATATTTATTTATTAAAATATACATTTTTATATTTCAATATTTAATTGCTTTACTGCTTTTATTGTGTTTTTACTGTCATGTTTTTAATATGTTGTAATCAATGTATTTTAACAGAAAATAGATAATATAAACATTGGCATTGTATTTAAAAGTATTTGGAAATTCTGTGTTAAGATGTCAAGTAGTAATGTTTAATGGGAAGCAAACTTTAAACTTGTGTCCAATACAGTAAATATAAGGGTAAATAGGGAAGGTGAAATATTTTGCAGTTACATGTGAAGTCCTCTAGAGGGAGTGAGAGTTTCTGAACCTGTTTCTGGTGACTACAGAAGTATAATCTGATTAAATATTGAGTCTCTATTGCACTTTACCTAATAAAACCCTTTTCCCAGTCTCTGTTATATGATGGACTAGAGTTCCGAAGGAATTTTAATTTAATTCTTTTTCTAACACTTAACAGTAATACACTGGCATTTAATTAAAAGGTATATTGTTCCAAACCCAAGACTTTCCTTCATCTTTGAAACACAAATTAAGATATTTTAATGAAATCTAGAGATTTCTGTCCCTCCATTGACAGTCCACGCAACTACCACTTTGATGCTTCAAAAAGTTCATACAAAGATCATTAAAGTAATTAATATATTAACTGAGCGGTTTGTCGAAATCTGAAGAGACTTGATCGCTATTTATATGATGAACAGATTGAATTCAGGCTTTTATTCACATATAAACATTCATCAACTCACACATCATTTGTGGTGTGTGAAGCTTGGAAGCTCAAGCATGTTCGCTTGATGTGCGAGAACCAATGTGGTTCATTCTTGTGTTATGTAGCACGTTTGAGCTTCCGCAAAAAAGTACAGTTGAGCTTCTGTTTATGTTCGCTGATCAATGTTTTAGATTTCATTTAAAATGTGTTCATTTGTTTTTTGAAGATAAATGAAAGTCTTACAGGTTTGGAACAAAATAAGTGTGAGTAATTAATGTCAATTTTTTTTATTTTTGGGTGATTTTACAATTTCACATTACAAATTAATGTTTGTTTGACAGAGTTTTGTGTAAGCGTGAGTGTGTGACTGTTACCTGCTCTACAGTGAGGGGTGTGGTGATCTCCTCTCCTCTGAGGATCATGGATCTGTGGGTCAAAACTTCAGCCAGCTGGTTACAATCCAACCCCAAAAGATCTGCAGCTTTACTGAGAGCTACACACACACAGGTTGTATGAATATGAATGTAATGCAATTATCATCAGTACAGTAATGTCAAAAAAACTCATGAATGCCAAATCAAAGCAAAAGAGAAACAGAGCTGAGGAGAGTGGAGAAGTGATTACCTGCTTTAGAGCAGACTTGTGCTCCACCTGCCGTTAAAAACTCGATGTTTCCCATATGCAGGATTCCCGACAGGAGCCTCAACACCTCCTTGATGTTCTCTTCTCCAAATTTCATTGTCCTCAGAGCATTCTGACACAAAACACAGTCAACCAGCATTGAAACACAAGAGAACCATATATTTTACACACTATATTTTAACATTTCAGGGTCAGAAATTAATACTTAAAAAAATGAATACATTTATTCAGGAAGGATGCATGCAATTAATCAAAAGTGACAGAAAAGATTTATAAAAGAAACTTTATGCTAAAATAAATAAATCAAATAAATGCTGCTCTTTTGAAATTTCTATTCACCAAATAAGCCTAAAAAACGCCACGTTTCCACAAAAATATTAGGCATGACAAATATTTTCAACATTGATAAGCACCAAATCAGCATATTGGAATGATTTCTGAAGGATCGTGTGATACTGAAGACTGGAGTAATGATGAATCATTGCATCACAGGTAAAATGTATTCAAATAGAAAAATGTATTGTAAATAAATGCAGCCATAGTGAGAATAAGACACATGCAAAATCATAGTATCTCATTGGATGAGCCAAGACCAAATCTGTTATAAATTATAGATATTAATTGCTATTGCCTTTACTCAGTAAAATCCATAAATATCCAAACAATACTCTCTAATTAAAAAAAATTGAAAGACAAGGGTGTGCTTATACAGTAGTGCAGTAGGTTGCTGTTGTACAGCAGTGGTGTGTGTGTGTTAATGTGCAGTACAGTAGTCATACAGTGACGTGTTGTCATGTTGTGACTGTCTCACCAGCACTTCCTGAAAAGTCTCATTGTCATTAATGGCTTTGTCCTTCACACATCCTGACTGACCCAGATAATGAAAGCCCTCCGGAGGGGAGAGGGAGAACGACTCTGTGAGAAAATGAGTGAGAACGATAAACACAGATCTTAAACAAACTGATACTGTGTCGCAAACAGCACTGATTCATTGTGATAGAATGACCTTCTGACTTCTCAATCTCATTTGACAGTGACGTCAGCAGACGGTGAACCCTGACTTAGGGGACTAAACTAAGAAAACCATGAATAACACAGATTTCCTTCTTTTAAAGTTAAAATAGAGGGGAAATCTTAAGTGACTTGGTTATGACAAAATCTGTTTTGTGTACTCGATTTAAATCGGTTTAGTTGCTTGTGATGTTAAAATGAAAAGTGCAGTCTATCACTTAGTGAATTTATCCATTTGCGCTCAGACGTGTGAAGGCCACATGAGCCAACCAAAGTAGATAAAAGTCTGAACAAATGGATATGATTGCATCCATAAATGGCAGTTAACTATACAAAATTGTATTTCTTTTTCAGTGCTAACCAGGGTTATTATAGTTATCTAAAACAAAAATAAAAAGTTACTTTAAATAAAAGTTATATATTTTATTTCAGCTTTTTATTTAACTTGATGTCCTAAAATAACTTAAATGAATTAAAAATTGATTAAAATATATTGACATTTTTTGTAAAGTAATAAAAATGATAAAAACACAAAGAAAATTGTCAAAATATTCAATGAAAAATCTAGGAAACATTAAAATGAATAAACCAAATTCATGAAAATGATTAAATACATCTTTTATGTATTTACTATGTATTTTAAACGTTTATGTATTTTAAAATTAATAAGACATATTTATAATAAAAGTGACAAAAACAAGAAAATAGAAAATGTTAATTAAATATATAAAAATAAAAACATTCAGAATATTAATATAATCTATTATAGCATCTCTATGACACTAAAATAACACTGATGTTAACAAAGTCTATGTTAATTTGTTCCCAGATAAATATGTTTTTCCACATTAAAGTACTTGGGTGACGGGTCTTCAGTCTCCAACTCAACTTAGGGTTAGACCTTAAACAGAAATATGTCTTCAATGTAGACACTAAACAGCCCAGACTCACCCCTCTGTTCTGCGCTGGTTCCGGCCAGCAGAGCGTAGAATATGTGATAATTTCTTTCACCAGGATTTTGACGCACAACTCGATTCTGACAGAAATGCACACAGAAAATAAGACTCCAATGAAGACATGATCAGTGACACACATAAATGACCACGCAAACAAAATCACACATGCAAAAGTTTCATGACTATTAAAAAAACTCACCTTTTCTAAAAGATCTGTGTGTTGAAAATAAAGAGTCAAGGCAAATGCAAAAAGAGACATTATCAGAGCATTACCATCTCTGTAAATTGAATCAACATATTTTCTTTCAGGGCAGATCTTGATATTACATGTTTTTGTAAACAAAGTAGTCACCTCAGATCACTAGATGCTTTGGTTAAAATAGCCTAGAAAATGAATCCTTCTGCTGCTGGGCATTGTTAGTGCTTGTTGTACTGTCTGCTCTTCTAGTGCAATTATGTCGTTTGAAAAGTGTGTGAGTTTCAATTGCTAAACGGGGTCTCCCATCACAAACTATCAAGACAAAAAATAACTAAAAATCTGATACCCAGGAGACTTTAACAAGTGGTGGATGAATAAAGCTACAGATATGAACCAACAGCTGACACATCCAAACAGAGGATACAGTCTGTGATTCTTCCTCCCTGGATGTTTCCATGCTGGTTGAAATGAAGCTGGATGAATTTTCCAAAGCGACTAGAGTTGTTATTATGAACAGTTTTAGCATTTCCGAACGCCTCCATTATTGGACTACAGAGACAAAAAGATGAAAAATTCAATGAAATGACCGAGCACACTGTATATCGAGGGTTTTGTATTATTTAATATGCGTAATTACCTGCTCTCCAGAATTGCCTCCTCTACATGTGATGATGCCGTCTTTGTAGTTGAAAGCGCCACACTTTGCTGACTCATTGCAGACAGAAAGCGCAGAATCATCTTTGTGCTCTCAGTTTTACCTGCTCCACTCTCCCCACTGACACACAAACACACATACAGAAAATGTCAGCGCTGAAAGATGAATATTAGCAGAAAGAGATGTAATGAGCTGATGTGAACAGCAGAGGGCAGTTGCATTATGAGTCTCATTCAAGGAGTCTTCAAGAAGCTTTACTGGCTCAATAAAAAGAGTTAACACATTGTTAAAACATGAATACAACTTTTATTCAGAAAGGCTGCATTAAATTGATCAAAAGTGACAGTAGTTTTACCTTACAATATATTCTACTGGTGCATTTTTGATCAGAAAAATGCAGTCGTGGTGAGCAAAAGAGACTTCTTTCAAAAACATTAAAAAGCTTACCGACCCCAAACATTTAAACAGTGTACATATAGCACAATCCACAAACTAGATTACAACTCTTAAATAAAAGTGTATTTCAACAAACATTCAGTAAAAGAAGGTGCTTAAACTTTTAGAGAATGGTACTTGTCAACCTCAGAGAGCAACCTCTACTGATATGTGTCATTTTGCATTAACATCAAATTTATTTCACTAAATTAATATACAAGGGCAAAACCTATAGTAGGACAGGACAAAATGCATTTTTTTAAAGGGGATACAGACATTTAAAGTGTGTAAAACACAGAAGTGTAATTGCAAAATGACTATTGCACAGTAAAGCTTTTGTTTTTATGTCCTACCCATTGCCCTTTTCATAAGGCGAGACTTGTTTGCTCTCCCTGTGGTTTCATCCAGCAGGTCTGGGAGTTTGTAGGTATTGGATTTCCATTGCAATTCTTTGTTGTGGTTTGCAAAAATGGCAAAAGAAAGCGTTCTGGAATCGTGTGTAGTTACAGCTTGAGTGTAAGTTTCTACCTCGATTTCTGTGCAGTAAGACCACAGCCTGTCTTCTTATGGTAGCCCTATCGGTGTCCGCATGTTTGCTGAGTCTGTACACGCTCAGGACTTTTCATAGTCTAGGCTTAGCCATGTCGGTCAGGTATTCTGCCAATTTGTAGCCCCTGTCGGCTCTGGCTAAAGCTGATGAGAGATCTGCAGTGTTGAGAACAACACAGCAGTCTGCCACCTTTAACCTCTGCATGCTTGTGTAATGAGTGCTGTCCGGTAGCCATGAGTTTGACCTCACACCGTAGTGAGAGGTCAGAGGTGAGGGTTAAGGTCATGGTGGAAAACTTTAAGGTTAGACTGGCTGAAGAGTTCATTAAAATGAGACCGTAAGTGATAAATTAAGCCAGTTAAAAGCATGCAGAAACACACCTGATGAGCACACACTGGTTGTTGGAGCGCTTCCACATCGATCTGTAGCACTCGTTTGCAATGGCGTAGATATGAGGGGGAATTTCTCCCAGGTGATGTCGACTGTATCGTTCAACAGCTGCGGTGTCATACAGCCCTGACAGACTCTGATAAGGGTTTACTGCTGCTAAAATAGAGCCGATATACGTCTGCAAACAGAGAGAAGAATAGAGAGACAGAGAGAGGTTGAGGAAAGTCGAATCTTAAGTTATAAAACCACCATATTTTAGAAACACCCTCTGCATTTGTCTGAACATGTGGACATGTGCTTGTGTTTTGATTTCTACTGACCTACTTTTCTAACCACTGAAGCAAATCAATCGGATTGGTTGTTGAGATGTTTTGATTTGAATACCAAATAAGTGCAAATTGGCACCCAAACGGTCAAATGATCAGGTGAGTTTAGACTTGTGGTACACTCCTGTGTCTCTCTTATCATCGGATCATGTGTATTATCATATACAAAGTACGTGTATGACTATATGATATAAAAACAGATTTAATATACATGTTGCATGTACTGTAAATCTGTGTATAAAACATGGCCATATAATATTTTTAACACATTCTAAAGGCGAAAAATAACATTCGTGTCATCAGTTTAGATGAAAAAAGTTAGATGAAAAAAGTTAGATCAATCCAATGTTGTAATATAACCCACTGACTTTCATTATATGGACACAAACAGTTCTTTTGTGTTTTACAGAAAAAAAACCTGGAACATCTGTAGCTGTTTCCTGCTAATTTTGACTCCACTGAAAGCAATGACTCTCAAAATCAAATTTCTCCCACAGAATCTACAAAGGATGACACATTCAATAAGCTTTGCATGTCTTCAATCCAGTCAAATCAACAATATGAATTTACACAGTAGGTTTTATAGTAATATTTTTGGACTAATTCAACGAGAAGTAAATGAAAAACAGGTACAGTATAGTTAAGCTGTCAGCATGTGGTCCTCAGAAGAGGAAAAGCCGTCTTATTGAGACACAGGTTTTATCAGTTTGTTCTCAATGTAGGTGTTTTTTTTTTAAGTAGTACGCAAAACAATGAAAACAATGTTTTTTCCCACCAGTAGATTAGTTCAAAATACTGCTGTCTGGGACACCAGAAACTAGTGTACAAAAATGAGTGTCTTTCAAATGTGTGCTATAAATAAATGGTACTCATAAATGGCTATTGATTACTTTCACTTTAAAATGCAGTAGAAGCTTGTATCCTGAAACTGTATTCAATATGTCATGACTTAACAAGCAGATTTCCTGAATGAGGCTTTTACATTGGCAGTTTAGTTTGAAACAAATCATGGTACTGTTTGTGGCGCACTTCACGCCAATGTGAATGCAACTCTGACTCGTGTCCGCACAACCTGTACATACATTTTAGTCATCATACAACGTCATTAGTTCAACAAAACATATATAAGAGACAACAGTGTTGATGATTTACCTTGGATACAACCGAGAGTGAGTATGCAGTGTAATTGTGCAGAGTGAGCGCAATAAGAGCAACAAATGAGCCATTTCTCCTCAAAATTGTCAGTCTGCCCATAGCAGAAAGCCACCTTCATGCAACACACATACTATAATACACCCAAGTGTTTTTCATTCTGCTGTGCACAATAGGACCAAATGATTAAAAACAATATATTGACCCCGTTTTGTTTTCTATCAAGTGCTGTGTGATGATGTAAGATATGCAACTGCACCAGGGTTGGATTGTCTGAAACCAGACCGACTCTACAGAGGGAACAACCGCACTTGGATTCTGGCCGCAGCAAACATGCCCAGTGTGAAACCCCCTTAAGCCAATGCTGAATTTGGAAAAGCATACGGTTAACACTTATTTCTATAGTCCACTTTAGATATTCTACAAACTATAAGTAACTTTTCAACTACATGTCAACTAACTCTCATTAGAGTATTAGTAGATTGTCGGCTTAATATCTGCTAACACTTTATTTTGTTGGTCCCTAAACAGACATTGAACTGTCTATGAGTAACTTGGCGATTACAAGTAAACTTAACAGTCTACTATAATACTAATTCTCTAATAAGAGTTAGTTGACATATAGTTGAAAAGTTACTTATAATTAGTAGAACGTCTAAAGTGACTATCGAAATAAAGTGTAACCAAGCATACTCCTCTCACAATTTTATCCATATAAAGACATGGCAGAAATAGTGACAGTGAAATTGTTGTATGCTATATCGAACTCAGCCAAAGCGTGACATGCTACCCGAGTGAAATTCCCCAGATGCCCCCGAGAGGGTTTAGTCTCCATAAGTGCTACCTCAGAAATGCAATGAAGGTCTACAGCAGCCATGTCCTTCCCATAACCTCCCCTGGGTGTGTCTGCAAATGTGAGTAACAGCGCACTGAGGGGTTCAATTGGGAGTGAACAGAATTAATGTGTGCATTGCTGTTTTTGTTGGGCTCAGTCCAATGGTGCTACTAATATCTTTAAAGCGATAGTTCACCTATAATAAAAATTGTTCATTTACTCACCCTCAAGTTGTTCCAAACCTGTAAGAATTTCTTTCTTCTGCTAAACACAAAAGAAGATATTTTGAAGAATGTCGGAAATCAAACACTTGATGTTCCCCATTGACTTTCATGGTTTTCCCCTATGGAAGTCAATGGGGCCTATAATCTGTTTGGTTGCCCGTATTCTTCAAAATAATCTTCTTTTGTGTTCAGCAGAAAAAAAATAACTTCATATAGATTTGGAACAACTTGAGGGTGATAAAGTGATGACAGAATTGTAGTTTCTACGGGCACAGACAGAAGCAAAAATGAGATTACAGTCTAGAGAGACAGCTGAGAGTGAGTGCTAAGCATAGTGATGCATAATAAACTCAGACACATCACACACACACACCCTCTCAATGTTAAAACGAGTGTGTAGGGTGAGAGTCGAAACATGATCCGGCCGAACTGAAGCAGAACTATTTCCTGCTACATGCTTGCACTACAAGGAAAGAGAGAGGCTGAAAAAGAAATAGAGAGAGAGCAATAAAATGAAAAGGAGGTAAACCTCACATGCAAAAGACATTTTCTGAATCACCAGTCGCCTTTTGTGTGTGTGTGTGTGTGTGTGTGTTTGATGTGGGAAGCTGCTCTAGCATTTTCTGTCCAAATGTAAGCCAAAAAAAGTCCACAGCTGTTTATAATCAGAGTGAGAGCGAGAGAGAAACGTCTTTGTGTTTTAAATGCTGTGGAATCGGATCTCAGCGAGACATACATTCCAGAAGATGAAATACACACACATGCTCAGCCAGGCGCTGTTATTTTCATCATGACTGTGTTTTTTTTGGCATGGAGAATGTTACAATTTATTTGTACTGAGACTAATAACATTAACCTTACTGGTTAAACATATATATATATAAGTACTATAAGTAATAAGTAAACAAACAATCTGTGATTTTATAATTTAATTTTTAATATAATATACAAGTTAAAGAAAACATTTTGCAGACCACCAAAAACAAACCACACACACCGCACACAAATAACACCCTGATTGCTCCCATATGTCACCAATTAGCCAATCGGTTTAGCAGACCTGTGGCGGCTGCCCTAATTAGCCCATCAATTCTTTGGGTTTACAAATGAGGATGGGTTGAGATAGTTCTTCATGATTTTATATGCGAACATTTAGGGGCCATTTACACGATGACGTTTTTCAACATTTTGGTCATTCATTTACTCGACAAAGGCACTTTGGGGGCCTGAAAATGCAAACTTATGAAAACGAGTCTTAATTTACTCGACAAAGGCACTTTGGGGGCCTGAAAATGCAAACTTATGAAACGAGTCTTAAAACGCAAATTAGTGAAAGCGGTTTAGTCTTGCACATGCATATTACAATGTCTATTAAAAATAGTAAATAACTCGACAATGAAGAAAAATGTGTTAGTACTGTCAAATTGATAAATCATATACGTATATATATAAACACAAACTTTTTATATATATATATATATATATATATATACAGTATATATATATACTAGGGCTGTGCAAAAATTAATTGCGATTAATCGCATCCAAAATAAAAGTCTGTGTTTACATAATATATTTGTGTGTGCTGTATATAATTATTTTGTATAAATAAATACCTATGCATGCATGTATATATTTAAGAATTATTTGCGCTTAAATTCTGTATATAAAAATACATAATCTATATTATATAAATATAAATATTTTATATATGAATAACACATTTTCTTAAATATATACATGCATGTGTGTGTATTTATATATACAAAATAATTATATACAGCACACAAAAATATATTATGTAAACACAGACTTTAATTTTGGATGTGATTAATCGCAATTAATTTTTGCACAGCCCTAATATATACATATATATATATATATATATATATATATATATATATATATATATAAAACACAACTTTTATATATATATATATATATATATATATATATATACATAAACTTTATATATATATATATATATGTACATAAACACAAACTTTTATATTACATGCAATTAATAATATTTTCAGATTTGAAATTGTTAAGCTGCTATCCTAGTTTTGGCATTAAAACATAAAGCGACATGTGACAAAGACGTGCACATTCATTCTATTCTATTCTATTCATTAAACTGTCAAAATGTTGATGAATGCATCGTTTTATTAAAAATGAAATCGTGAAACTTGGGTTTTGCTTGAAATTCAACTGATGATTGAACAAAATAAAGGCATTTACATTACTTTACATGTTATGGGGTTATTAAGCATAATGGGTGTAAGAAGATATGTCACTAAAGCTATGTTTATATATAAAAAAAATTCTTCTAACCAATAACAAGGTGTGAGAAAAGTCATGTTGAAAGAGGAAGTGTGCATTTTCTCATGATGAGTGGGTAACTGTCGTTATTGTGATAACCATCTCATACCTGCAGACCACACCCACACTTATAGCTAACTGGTTAGCTCAAACTCAAACTGCTCCAATCACACGGCCTCACGTCACAGACAGCAGAGGCAGGCTGAGAGATAGGAGTCGTCTCCTGGATTGACTCCTGTATCATTACGTCATAATACTCTGTACATGAAAATGAAAGTTTAAATTATTACTCTAATTTAATTATTATTTGGTAGCAATGGAAAGTCCCAGTGACTGTCCACACTTTATTGTCTTCATTGTGTGTATCATATAAAACAACTCACTGACAGGATATATTAACATCCAGTCTCTCATATCATTTCACACTGTAAAATCATTATGAAAATGTTTCAACTATGTAACAGTCCAGCATAAAATGAAAATTCTGACATCATTTACTGACATCAGTGTGTGTTGTAATTAAAGGATCTTATCCTTATAGTGGCCACCATTTTGGGGCTGTCAAGCTCTTCAATGACAAGTAAGCTCCATCAAAGCATTATAAGAAGTCCCATGTGCTATAAAGTCAAATGATGGCGCTGCATGAGGAGCAGACTGAAATTTAAGTCGTTTTTCACTGAAAGTCTTGACATCTGCCCTAGCTCTTTTTGGCACATTCATGAGAGAAGCAATCGTGTTCGATTTACGCACAAATCACTCTGTTAAATCAGATGCATAAAGATGTATAATAATACAACTAACCTAAATGGAAGTCCCCCCAAATGCACACATACAGTATATACAATCTCTAATCATGTATTAAACGGACTTGATGCAGATCTAGATATAAAGACTTCAGAGTGTCGATGTTATTCAGAGTCAGCAGTAGCATGTTAACTCTGTTCCTTAGAGTCAGCCTGGAAATCTGGAACTAGACTGACTGCTTTTGGCACAGACCACATCCCGACAATGTGCACACACACTGAACACAGCTGAACCAGGCCCAAAGAAGAACACAGTACACTGTTGTGAGAAAAGGCTCAAAGAGGCAGTATAAAGAAAAGAGTGAAAGGGAGAGGGACGTGTAATTAAGCTAACATATTTTACTTTGACAGACACATTAAAGAGCAGAGAGCAATCCAGCCACCTGCACAACAACCCTGTACCCCTGACAAATATGTCTTTAGCCACAGCTGAAACATTCACACACTCATGTGATGGTGAAGGTGTGTATGATTTGAGTGTTTTTGCTCACATATATGCTCTTGTGTGTGTAGCGGAGCTGCAGATTGTGTAGAATGGCCCCGTCGTGCAGGTCCTGCAGGGTTGCCATGTCCTCGACCCCAGTGATACTGCTGCTGTGCATCGGATAAGCCCTCTGCCTGCTCACGGCGTTCTGTTTGTAGGTGTACACCTGAACAAAACACATTTGAATGCATATTACTGGGTATTTCTTTGCATATTTGTGTAATGACCATGAGAGAAACAAAATAGAGAGCAATTTACAAAGATTTTCTTTTTTTTTTTTCTAGATATGTAAAGTCTGATTGGATAAGCCACAATTAAAGTCACTGTAAAAAGCCATTTAATGCACTGCAGAACTAAGAATAAACAATACTAATAAAGTATTTATTAATCTTAGGTAATGTTAATTTCAACATTTTATGATACATTATTAAAATCAAATGTTGTATTTGCTAACATTAGTTAATGCACTGTGAACTAACATTAACAAACAATGAACAGGTGGATTTTTATTAACTCATTTTATTAACTCAAGTATTAAAATTAACATTAACCAAGATGAATAAATACAGTAAAAATTTATTGCTAATGCACTGAATTCACAGAAGGTGTTTATTGCTTTGATAAACTATAAGGATCCTGAAGGTAACAGACTGGCTGCAGATGATCAAATAGACCAGAAACAGAAGCCAGAGACATAAGCTTGACTGCACACGCAAGAATATGATAAACAGACTCAAATAATTAGAGAAACACACAGTAAAATACGGAGGCCTGCAAATGACACGCAGATACACACACACACATATATATATATAGTTGTGGACAGAATTATTGACACCCCTGGTAAATAAGACCAAATATGGCTGTAAAAATAAATTGCATTGTTTATCTATTTAATTCGCAAGTAAAAGATTTTAAATATGAGGAAACACAAAGGCCAAATTCCCTGAATCATCCATCATAATGAGTAAAACCAAAGAATATAGTTCTGATGTGCAGCAAAAGATTGTTGAGCTTTGCAAAATAGAAAGTGGCTGTAAGAAAATAGCTAAAGAATTGAAAATAACCATTTACCATATAGGGCAATGGCAAATTAAGAAGTTCCAATCAACTAAAGATGTTAGGAATCAGCCAGGAAGAAGACATACGTCTATATTGTACTAATGGACGGCGAGGAGGAAAGTTTGAGTGGCCAAAGACTCTCCAAGGATCACATGGAGAATGGCAGATATAAGTTGAGTCTTCTTGGGGTCAGAAAGCCTTAAAACAAAAAAATCAAACATTGCTACATGTTGTTTGGGAGGGTTTCAAGAAAAATACTCCTCGATCATCCAAAAACAAACACATCTTAAAAAAGGGCCGGGTTCTATTGTCAGATGAAACTAAAAAAAAGAGCTTTTTGGAAGAAAACCCATCGGATGGATTTGGTGCAAACTAGGATAAAAAGTAGTCCATGCCCACAGTTAATTATACTGCTGGATCTTTAATGTTGTGGGCCTATTTTTTTGATGGAGGTCCTGGACGTCCTGTTCAGATACATGGTATCATGGATTGTAGCAAACAGTAGCAAAAATTTTAATTCTGACCACAACTGTGTGCGTGCACGATATATATTGCCATGAATTAAGAATTCGTTTTAGTAAATTATGCACACGATATACTAATTTGTTCCCTCGATTTAGTAAATTTAGTAAAAAATATATATAATTCTAAATTATTATAATATGCACGATTTTATGCACGCAATATTATAATATTGCGATTTTGAAAAACAAGGGAACAAATTATTATATCGTGCAAACTATTTACTTAAAACGAGAGAATAAATTAATTAGTTATTATTAAGTCATTGGAACGATTTGTTAATTCGAGGTCACGATACACATCTTTTTTCTTGCATGTCATGTGAGGGGCTCCATAGTAAAACAAACACAGGTACTGCTCGGTTGACATGCTGGATTAACGGAGTTTGTGTACCTGTCTTACAGACTCTATGGCAACATGGTCTCTTCTAAACAGGCGGGTGCACAGACAAGTGTGTGTTTGTGTAAAATGAGAGCACACCACCTGTTCAGCAGTGCCTTGTTGATCTGAGGTGCACCGAGCAGATGTTATGCCACCGTTCCTGTGTAATGCATACACCCACCCCCACTTACCTGTCCATAGTCGGTGTTAAAGACCACCACTCCACCAGAGCACGAGTCCACAGTACTGGGGACATAATGATCCTCCACGCAGAGCCACACACGACAACCCTGACAAGCACACAAACACTGGTAAGCAACATTCTGACAATAGCAAAAACACAAACTGTTCTAAAACCATCTGTTGGATGTAATTCTGGATCTCAAAATGAAATTATAAATGGTAAAGGACATGTTTAAGAACATCCTGTGGGAAAGAACGATCATTAAACAACTGTAAATTGAATCAAATAAAAACAACTGTTTGTGAAATCAAGTGCTGAAATTAAAAAAAATCACTAAACAATAGTTTGTTATTTGTAGTTATGTATCTTTAAAAACAGTTAAAAATGATTAAAGGACCTGTTTTAAATAAGTAGTTTGTGTCTCAATTGTTTCTACACAGTCACAGCAGTGACATTCAATGGAGAACAAATTGAGATTGTCTAGATTCTCATCTCATCTCAACAATATCTCAAACTGTTCTCATAATTGCTAAGGTACCAAAGTTTGCACTCAAATATCACAGATTTCTACTGTATTATGTTCTGAAATATTTCTCATCCAATTTCCAAGATAAACTCATCTGAGCTATGCTAAAGTATCTACATGAATTGTGTAACTCTAAACTCTTACTCTGTCAACTCAATTCATGAATTGTTCAAAAATGAAAAAACTCATTTTTTACAACTGTCTATTTTTGTTTTATCCAACTGATGACAAAATGAAACTTTGAACTTTATGAAGTGTCCTAAAACTGAAAGATGACAGAGCAGAGCAATTTCATTTTCCCCTGGAAGACTCTCCTCATCGGGACTGTTCGTACATTAGGTCAAAAAGGTATAATTACCAATAAGAGTAAATTCCTCCCTCTCTCTCTCTCACACACACACACACATACACACACTCTATTAATGCACACGCTGATGGAAGAAACACATGGTGATCTGAACAGGCATGACTGGCTGTGAGGCCCCAGTGAAGCAGACACAGTTGAACTTTAACCCCATTCCCCACTTAAATGCAGGCACACATACATACTATCGGCACTGCATCAAACACTGGAGCATTGTTTTCGGTCCAGTATACCACTCTGCATTGTGGGTATTGCAGTTGTATACACTATGAGTATGCGCACATGTACTAAATGCAGATTTTACTCAGTTTTTCACATGGAAAACATTAGCCCGAATCTACAAATCAAATTAAACATGAACAAAACAAAGTGATTATGTTTGACCACAGTACAAATAGCAAGTTTAGAATTCAAACTGTGGAATGAGAAACCTCACTGAAAGTCTTGAGAATCGGAAAAATTACTCTTAAGAACAGTAATTAAGATTATTTATTATTAAAATTCCCCATTGTTGTCCTGTCATCCACTGCCTCAACCTCTTATTCATGCAGTGGCATATAAACTCAACAGTACTTTATAACTTAGAAGAGCGGAAACACACACACACACACACACACACACACAGAACTGCTGAATGATCAGACTGAACTGCAACAGAACAGCTGTACTGGATACACACACACAGTTGAAGACTTTCTCCTATCCCAGCATAATATGCAGAAACAACTGTTGCCAAGCCATTCTTAGACTGATTTGTGATTTCCACAGAAAGTGTCAAAACACTGTTTGTTCGAGCAACATTGACTTAACTACAGGCATGAGTTTCGGACAGGACCATCCAATTGTTTTTAGCTTTTTTTATGGCCTTCAATTAGCATAGGCTATTATTTGTCATAAATCATTGGGTAAGATGTGAAATGATTTCCGTACAACATTGGAAATAAAATTAGGCTTTTTGTCCAATTACCTGATTACATAAATAGACAGAGTAAAGCTTATTCTATTCATTAAAAATACTAAAAGGCCACAGTAACCACAAACAAACTTTGGTTTGGTAAGAAAGACAAAAGTCTGTAGAGGAAATGGACAATTTAAGTAATTTTCTCTCTGATTGCTGTCACATGCACATCTTCATGGTTTCTAACAGCCTATGCACACTTGTGGTATTAACCAGCCACTGGTTTGCTAAAGTTAGTAGATGTAAAAAGCAAAGACAAACTGAGAAAAAAAAAAGAAGAGACAATGGGAGACTTTAAGTATGGGACCATGGTTTTACACATTTTGTTCATTAAATATTATAATAAATAAAGAAATACATAATATAAGAATCAATCCACACTTTAAAAGATGACTGATCCTTGCAATATGGATTAGTTAGCAACAGCCAGTGTTTACTTTTGAAAAACAATCAACTCTGTATTGGATTTGCTAAAGTTTCAAATGACTTTAAAAGCTCAAAACTCAGAGTCAGCCCCATCAGGTTAGTGCATCTCTATCCCACACAAACAGGAAGCTGTTTTCCTCTCTAAACCAAGTTTATCTCAGGAATTCCAGGCCTCTAATCCAATTCACCATCTCTGCAGTAAACCCGGACACAGTGACATAGTTTCCCAACATTTGACTCAAGCACTTAATGGTGAACTCGAAAGAAAACACATTTCTCCACAAGATAGGTTAATGTGTAGTCCATCTCTAGAGCCATGTTAAGAAACGAATGTTAAGAAACTTTCGAATTGGTCATTGTTTTATTATGTTCTTTAGTATGTGTGGATTTACTTAAAGGACCTGTAGAAGATTGCCAAATCTTACAAAATCTCACTTTGGGGACATCCAGGAATGTGTCTATGGTGGTTGAGGCATTGAACTTGTTTGTGTGTCTGGTTTCCTTGACAGAAGCATATTTCGAGTTAAGCAGCTTTGACCATGCCTTGTGTTTATCTGCAAACATTAGAAGATTAGAACTGCTAAACCAGTTTGACTCTAGCACAGACGTTCACACATTACAGTTTATAAAGACTCCAATCACGTTCATAATTGTCTCTCTCAAGTCAAAAACATTATGTGTGCTTAAACATTTCCAACTTAACTGTTTAAATGACACAAAAACATTTTATGAGTGCATTTACAAGCGCTGTAAAAGCTCAATTTCAGCAAAAAAAAAAAGTCCAATTGGAAACTGGCCAATCCAGTCGGACAAACGGATCTAAATAAATGTGTATTAAATCCTTTAAATATTTATATACTAATAGGCTATTTGCACGCATAAGTTCCGCATTTGACGCAAGGATGCTCGTCAGTTTCCGGTTGGGGAGATTAAAGCGTAGGAAAACCGAGGAAAACGGGACTGTCCTCCCGTCTTTGAAACAAAACTTTCATACGTTTAGATGTAATTTTATATATAGTTATGTTTATTTAATATAATTGTAAAAATAAGCATTTAAACACAACGAGGGGTGTCTGTTTTTGTGACTAACGTTTCTTTACTATAACCATGGAGTATAAAATTCAATATAAATTCTCGGTATTGCATTGGACTCTACGATCGGCGGAAGCTATCGAGCATCCTTAAACCTTCACCGGAAATGCCGCCGTGCATAGAGCCCATTGTGTTATTTGAAACAATGTAAAAAAAAGAAGAAGAAAATAACAGAAAATAACAGAGCAAGAGTGAGAGAAAAACAAAGAAATGTACATTCAAAAGTTTGGGGTCATTAATTATTTTTTAACAGTTTTTAAAAAGAATTATCTTAAAACTACAGTAAATACTGTGAAATATTATACAGTTTAAAATAACTAATTTCAATTTTAATATTTTTTACAATGTTATTTATTCACATGTCAAAACTTAATTTTCAGCATCATTATTGCAGTCTTTAGTGTCACATGATCCTTCATTCTAAATCTAATATGCTGATTTGTTGAACAATAATAATTTCTTATTTCTTCATGTATACAACAATTGTGCTGCTTAATAATTTTGTGGAAACCATGTTATATTTTTTTCCAGGATAAATATAAAAGTATTTACGGTTACTTTTGGTTAATTTAATACATCCTGGCTTGTTGAATTTTATTAGAAAAAAAAAAAAAGAAACATACTGACCCCAAACTTTTGAATGGTAGTGTATCTGCCAGGTTTTCTGGCCAAAATTCACTTCCTGTACTAAAATAGATGGCTGAACGGAATCACAGATTTGAACAGGTAGCAAGAATCCAACTAAAACATCAAACACACACACACACAACTTATGCACAAAGACATCCAAATCAAACATCAATGACTTTCTAATTTTGTTTCATGTTCAGATGAAAGAAAAAGTTCACTTTGAAGTTAAAAAAAGTGTACTGTGTGCATGCATGTCTGAGTGTGTCCTTGTATTGTGTATCTAAACTCTTAAAATAATATCAGAGTTTTTGGAGGGCGGTCAGGCTGGGCGGAGTAAAGGATGAAACGGACCAGAGTTACTCTGTAATCTCAATGCTGCTTACCGAGCATGTTTAGAGCAGCTTACCACACACACACACACACACACACACTTCTCCATAGCTCTCCTTCTCTGCCCCCCTTTCTTTCTCTCATTTGGCTGCAGGAAGTGAGGGATCAGATATCGTTTGGGTCAACAGGAAGGCAGGCCAGTGATGAAGGGCATTCCTGCATACTTCGAACCCAAAGATCCAAAACTTTAGCTCTCTCGTGTGCAGGGTAACCCGGGCTTGGTTTTCAGAGTCAGACTGGTCTCCTCAACATGTAACTTATTTCACCAATCCAACCCCCTCAAACACACTCACATATACACTGCATGGCTGCCTGACCTACTTTTCCAAAGCACGCTCATTTTCTCTCTACAGTGAAAAATGTGTGTTTATACTTCATGACAAGAGTGAACGAGGGAAAGAGACCTGTATAAACTACGCAGAACAAAGACAAAGACCATCTTCGTGCATGTATGCTTGTTGCTTGTGCACGTAGACGTACTTTGCACCTGGAAGTTTAGAAGCCTCAGAGATTGCAATTGCGATGAATCATAAAGGGAAGTTCACTTGTTCTCTTCTGCTTTATTTAGTTATTATAATGATTTCGCCATTCAGGAACAAACAGACTAATTAGGCTTAGCATGTTAATTGACATGACTCAAGATTGAATGAATAGTTCAACCTAAAAAGAAAATTCTGTCATCATTTACTCATCCTCATGTCATTCCTGACTTGTTTGACTTTATTTCTTCTATGGAGTACACAAAAGGGAGATTTGGAGAATGACCTGGTCAATGATTTCCATGCAAATTACAATAAATAGAGAACTGAAGCTTTCAAGATTCAAAATATATATAAAAAAAGCACCGATTCAATGGAAAGTAAGTACATTCAACTTGTCAGAAGACTTATAATGCACACATGCACACCTTCTCGACATCTGGCCTTGCTTTCCTTGAGTTCATGAAAGTATCTGTGGCTTTTAGACTCAAAGTAATCACTCTCAAATCAGATCATTTCATGGAATCAGCTGAACTGGTTCAAAAAATTAACTGAATGAATTGTTCACATATTGGAGTGAAATGATCTAGTTAAACTCATTCACAAAGGTTCACTACAAAAGATTATTAGTAAATAACAACATCATTTTTTTGTGTCTATTTCTTAACAAAAGCTTTCATATGCCTTCAGAAGACTTGGCATATCACACATGAGTCATTCAGCATACTTTTATGGCACTTTTGCTTTCTTTCTAATACTTGAAAGCACCAGTCCCCATTCAGGACATCATCCAAAATGTGTCCTTTTCAGATTCAATAAAAAATGAAAGTCATACAGGTTTGAAACAACAGGAAGGTAAGTAAATCATATTCATTTTTGCGTGAATTGTCTGTTTAACAGAAATACGGAACACACAAACTTTAAAAACAAAAGAACAAATAAAACAAAAAAATATTTTCTCTTCCAGTATTTCTCTTTGTTAGTTTAGGTGCTGAAGGGGTTTCCTCTTCTGAATTCCTTGTTAAAGGCAGCTTCGAATCACTATACTGTGTAATCATTAAGCTACTCACAAGATTTAATGTGTGTGTGTGTGTGTGTGAGCCAGACAAGAAGACCAAGCAGATGAGGAAACCAGAAGTGGGTACATGGCCAAGTGTGTGGGGGGTTTACTTTCATGATAATCGGATGTAAAGAGTTTTATCTCTAAAAACTGTTTAGCTTATAATGCTAGTATAAAGGGCATAGACTAATGAAAACTCTATTTAATACCACTAACAAGGCTCAAAATTGCCCCAAACTAACACAGTAGCATAATGAGGGTCCATACATGCAAAACGAAGCGTTGAGACCTTTGTAAGTGTACAGTTTGATAAGAATATATTTTATAAAGACAGTACACTTTGCGTATACACACAGGAGCCATCTTCGGAAAAAGTCTCGACCTGTCAAGACCTATAGCTTGCGATGTGAACTAAAATTACTCAATAGTTCCTTTTTAGTGTTGTTACTCAGTGGACAACTGTCCATCTGGTCCCTTCGCTATGGGTCCCCACTCGCCACCTCAAATTTATTTTCGGGACATGAAAAAAAGCTGCAATTGCAGCCTTGTTTATTAGACGGGGAAATCTTCAGACTGTATAAAACGCGTCTCTTGGATGCCGCGACTCAACAGGTCCCACTCCGTACAACTCAGTCACGCCTGTTCAGTGTCCATAGGTTCACTATGTTCGCAAGTAATGCCTCGTTTCCACTGAGGGGTACGGTACGGTACGGTACAGTACAGTACAGGTCGGGTCGGGTACACCATGATCAGGCTTGCGTTTCCACCGCCAACAGTACCCTTACTTGATAGGCGTGGTATGCTGGAAAGAAGCGATCGACGTCATTTTCGCGGAAGAAAGCGATAACAATGGATGACAGACAGCAGATCTTGTTCTTGCTTCTCGGCATGTTTGTCACTATAAACAAGCGCTGGCATTAGGCGTTTCCAAGAAGCCAACGCAAAGTCCGACAAAGTCCGCACTCAGCTCGCTCTGGCTCTGCGACTCCGGTTATCTCTGTATGTTCATTTTGGTCAACAATAAAACGAAATATGCTATAAAACAGCACTCTGCTTCTTTTCGATTTCATTTCAATACATTTTAAACATTCTAAAGCACACAAATGTGCAACGCATAGCCTTGATTATTCACTGCATGTATAATAACAAAACTAAATATAAAACAACCTTGCCTCTTTTCGTTTAAATTTAAAAATATTAAACATATTCCAGGCAATATGTTTGTGTGTTATGTGTTATGTATAATGTATACTGTGTTGCATCTGTTTCCTGAAGGCCAAAGATGAATTTCTCCATTAGGAGACAATAAAGGCTAATCCAATCCAATCCAATCCAATATGTAGCCTAATGTATTGCATAGGCTATCGCATTGGTACAAATGTTGCAATAAACAACATTACAGATGATCTTGTAATAAAATAAAAAATGACAAAACTATCTCTTTTCGTTGAATTTCAGTTTTATCAATAATAGCCATTATAAAAGTATAAGTAAAAAGTACAAAAAGATATACAGTAAAGCTTAAATATAACATCAAGAAATTCAGTCAGTCAAATAGCCTACTCAGCACTCAAAGATATGAAACTTCAAAAACTATTGGCCAGGGAACGAATTATAGATTCACGAGACCAAAGATCACCTGTTAGGTTTATACAAGACGAACTATATCTCATGTTTAACCACTACAAAAAAATCCGAGTCAGCGGCAAACATCAGAACGACTAGTCGAGGAAAGGCTGTTCCAGGCGGGGGACACGAGCGCGAGCGTCCGGTGATCGCTTAGAATGGATCTCAGTCAAATTATCAAAAATCTATAAATAAACCACAGATTTGAGCTTTAAAAAACTACTTTCTCGCCTGAAAAACTCTTAAAACTACATTTCATGACACAATAACAGTAGAATTATATTTCAACTGTATGCTTCTAATGCCCTTGTAGCACGCGCGAGTGACGATAGTCTGTCCACCAATCACCGTTCTGCAGTGAGTCTAGCTCCACCTTTTAGTACCCTTTCACTGTGCTAGGTACCCTAACGAAAGGGTACCCAAAAAGTGGTACGGTACGGTTCGGCTTTTTGGTGCCATTCACAAGTTTTGACAGTGGAAACGCAAATAATTGCGTACCGAACCGAACTGTACCGTACCACTCAGTGGAAACGAGCCATAAGTTACACCCTTTTCCGAAGTACGAGGCTGTGTTGCGGCATTGACCAGCGGCAGCTCTCCCTTTCGTAGCCCTTTCACGGAGCTCCTGCAGCTCTTGTGTCAATATATTCCAGCTCGAAAAGACCGTCCATCAAACATATACGGTTCATCGGTTGAATAATCCGCCATCTCTATAGTATGTATCATATGGAAGCAGTAAGTCTCTTTTTAAAATTATTTTCTTAATTTATTATTTTCTTGTTGCGCTCAGTGCTTTCTGACGAAAACGACGGACCATTTGAGATTACAAGTCACAGTTCAGCTCACTTAGCACGGCGTTCGTGGTTCGACTTTTCGAGACTCTTTTCCAAAGATGGCTCCTGCCTGTATACGCGAAGTAGACTGTCTTTATAAAGTATCTTCTTATTAAACTGTCTGTACACTTACAAAGTTCTTAGTGCTTCGTTTGCATGTAGGGACCCTCATTATGTTACTTTTTTTCATTTTTTTTTTCATTATATGCTATGCCCAATAAACGCTACTTGTGTTATAAGCTAAACAGTTTTAAAACTCTTTTAAAACTGTTTTAAAACAGAGATAAAACTCTTTATATTCAATTATCATGAAAACAAATCTCAGAGAACGGTTGAATAGGTACCAATGAGTAATTAGACCAAAGGTTCATTTTGCGCCGGAGTTGTCCTTTAAACTAGGTAAATGATATGTGTACAGTCAGTGTCTCATGGCTGTTGTACGCCATGTGCAAAATAAGCTCCGCCCCTTTGTGTTTCACAAGTTTAAATAACTAAGACCTTTGTGTTTCGGTGCTTAAATACTAATGACAATTTAGCAGGGGGGAAATATGACATAGAGTTATAATCTTAAAGAGAATTCAATGTTAATTCTATGAGATTTTCATAATTATTTGAGATGTCACAATTGCACCCAAAGCATCTCTGATCCTATGAGACTTTTGTTTTAGGTTTAAAAAAAAAAGAAAAACCTGGAGTGTTTGTTTTCCCTGAATGGCACTCCTCTGCACTAAAACACAACTGTCAAACCCTACCTGCGACTCTGATTGGCCAATTCGCAGGAAAATAAAGAGGTTTACCTTTGAATAAGCTCCACCTATACGGACTGCAGGGAGGCAATAACCTCAGCGACACTGCTGTGCAAATACGGACATACACAAACACACCTAAAACAAAACACACATGCAGGCCTGCGACCATAACTGCAAACAGAAGTGTGTGCATGTGCATCCATGCTAAAGAAAACGGCCAAAGGGCAGATTTGTGTGTGAAATCTCTCTCTGCGAGGTTAGACATGTTTGTGTGAGACAGGAATCATACTCTCTGAGGTCAGTCATGTAAGAGCAGTGTGAGACAGGCATTCACGAGCTCAGCTCTTCCCCACATTCCGCGCGCATGTTTCGGCTGAATCTGTTTCCGCACACACAGCACTGTCTCTTTTTAAAGACTGCTTCTTTTGTCCAGAAACCGATTCGCAGGCTAGATATGCAGCAGCCGGCGGACATTTGACACTATTGTGTAAAGCTCCCTGCTTTTTGTGCTTCCCTTTCTGACCATCTGAAACCCTAATATAAAGTCTATTGCTGCGTCCGAAATCGAATTCTACCCTATTTACAACTGAGTAGTATACTCGAAATACAAGTAAAAGTAAAGTAAAAGGCCAAAAGTACCCAGATGACCTACTACTTCCGCCAAGATTCTGAAGTGTGCATGAGATTGACCCTTCACTATCCCATGAGGCCACAGGAGAGGATTTGTTAATAGCAGTAAAGCAAGGCAACTGATGATGGTAGGTCACTTGACAGTGACAACATGGCGGATTTTGTACGTCTGAATTTTATTTATACTACTAAAACACACATTTATACTATATAGAACATACTTTGGTTGCACTTTATATTAAGGTGACAGTTACAATGTACTTAAATAAGTACTGAGTAATATTATACATGTACTAACGACAGACTCTGAGTTAAGGTAAGGGTTGGGATTGGGTTTAGTGTTAGTTACTTGTAATTATGCATAATTCACTGTTATTATTATAGTAAGTACATGTAGTAGTTTGTTTAAAAAAAAATGTAGTTCCTACTATGCAGTATGTGGATTAGGACGCAGCACATGTTTCTGAGCTGGTACAGGTGAGAAGTTTTATTGAGATTATTCATTTAATTAGGGTCACGCCCTCACAGGTGAAAAGCACAATCTGTAGGACTAATGATCCACCTCAAGCCAATATTAGAAGCCTTCACTTGTGACGCATGTGGCAGCGGCACAAGGGAGCGGTTTGTGCTACTGATCATCATCTCGTACTCATTTCACAGTCAGGTCATGAGGGATGAATAATACTATTGTCTCATTTCCATCAACACCAGTCCTGACAAGTATTCCCTAAAATTACCCTTTGATAACACTGTTATGGATTCAATTCATTTGCATATAACATACATTTCTATCAAATATTATATAACAACAATAACAGTAATATATACTTTAGAATTATAATTTATTTTTATTGAATGTTCTATCTAAAAACATTTACTGGCTGTAAAAAAAAAAGTATTTTTGTAAAAGTATGCAATAAAATATACAACGATTTGAGTCATTCATGGGTTTGGTGCCTTTTGTGTCCCCAGTAAAGATTGTGATCTTACTGCCTTAAAATGTTGAACAATATACATTTTAAACCTGTCTTAGTCATAAAAACACTGTATGAACTCTATTTAAGCTGATTCAAAAATAATTTGAAACATTTTACAGCGTTTTGAAACACCACATAACCATTTTTGGTTTCATTTTTGTTCTCAGGCCCGTGTAACAATGCTTACTATACATGACATTTCAATGAATATATACATATTTTACATTGTTGGGTATATCATTAATGATTCTCTTATCTCTAATGTAAATATATTCTTTTGCAATTATTAAACTTTAACAATTATAATCAAGTTTTTAGCTTGTCCCTTAATTTACTGTCCACTTTGTTATTTTTGAAGTTGGGAAAATGAAATTACTTCATTTCATAAATCAGTTATCACTTCTTTAGAAGGAAAACAAATTGAGTGCAGTGGGTGAGTTCCTTAACTATTTTAACAGTCTATTTTTTAATCAATTTTATCTTTTAAATTTGATGCGGTCAACCTTAGTATGTCCACACTGTTTGGGAAATGTGAAATAAGTTATTAGGAAAATCATTATTTTTAAAATTACAGTTTTAAAAACCATGCAATTCTTCATTTGATAAATCTTCTATGTTAGCTCGTTTTTGCTCAGACACGCTGCATAGCCTGATTTTAGATCAGAATGTCCACCCCGTTAGCTAACAGAGTGGACACTGAGATTGTGCAAAGTGATTGTGAAAGTAATGTATGTTTACTTTAAAGTTGAAGAAGTGGTACATTTAAAGTTCGTTGGTAATGTTTTACATTACATTACATTTACATTTAAATTTATCAATATGAATCAAAGAATATCAATAATGTAGTACTTTTAGAAGTAAACAAACATGCCTAACAGGGTGGACATTTTTGATCTTCCATTTCAATTATTTTGTTTACTAAAGGGTTACATATTTACCCGAGCCTGACCAGAATTTTTGTTTAATTTATGTCATTCATATTACATCACTATTTTATAATACAAACTGTATTTAATTATTATTATTACATGTTATGTCTAAATGCCATGCTTTGTATAAAATGATCACTAATGAAACGCTACATATTAATTCAGCAAGCGTACAGTGAACACTTCTAATAATAGCGCTGGGATGTAGACGAGGAAACGAGAAGAAAGGTAAGGAAATGCCTGAGAGCTCCGCTGGGAACGACCCGAACCATTCAGAACCGAGGTAATTAGGGAGATGAGAGTGTGAGGGAGTCCTGAACATCAAACAAACTACATACAAACTATACGGCTTATTTTCTACAAACCCAACGGGATTTGTTAGCATATATCTTATCCTGTGTATTTAGTTTATTTGAAACAGAAACAGCAGAACATCCTTATAAATAATAGCAACATGAAAATAGTATTTTCATATCCAACTTACCTCGGTGAAAAAGTTATCCATTGTCTTTATAATAAATCTCTGAGGTCTTCATAGGAGTCAACGAGCCGAGCCATAAGTGTCAGTGAAAAGTGTCATGCGGTCTCTCGCTGCATCTCACTGATCTCTAGACCCCTGGAGCCAGTTTGTTTCTCTCTCGCGCAGAGACACGTCTTTGTTTCAGACCATACAGATGTTGGAAACTATCATGTGTCCCACACTGCCAGTCGCGAGAGCAGGAAAGAGTTTTCTCTTCCACGAGCGCAGTGACACCGGGGCTCACGAGGCGCGCTTCGGGATGGGATATAAAGACACGGCGCGAGGTCACTTTGTACGCCGGTGTGACACGCGCCTCGGTAAACAGCGAAGGCTTCAGCTCCTGCCAAGTTTGCTGAGACTCCGCTGAGTCGGCTCTATGCCTGTTGGCTCCGCCCCCGCGCAGTTTGAATGGCAAAACTTCTGTAGATCCGCAGCCTCGCGCGCACCTCCTGCTGTTCCCGTGGTGAGGGCGCGCGGGATAATCCACACAAACTATTTGTGTTGATTCACTGTGACTGTTAAACTAATAAAAGCTCAGATGTGTAACAGGAAGCTCAGTTCAAAATTCAAGATTGATAAACGCACATATAAAATTAAATAATACTTAATGCATCCTATAAAAAAAAATATAAAGCGTCAACGCACCTGTTCAATATATCAATCTATTTATCTATTACAGGTGTAACTTTTAAATGACAAAGTTCGTTTTTTATCACGGTTTTTAGGGTCACGGTTTCATGGTTCGGTATGTGCAATGTTCAGGGGAAACGGGATTACTGTCAAATAAAAATAAATAAAATAAGAAATAGCCTAATCAAACTAGCAACATCACAAATAAATAAAACAAAGATACAAAAAACAGTGCTTTGCAGGGTATGTAGGTATCTAACAGTAGTTTTCTAGTACAGAAATTTAATAAAGTGCTCAAATGTGAAATAAGACTGCATATAATCTTCACTATATTATAAATCAAATAAAGATGAATTATCATCAAAGTTACAAAAGCTAAGTAGCCAAGAGCAGTAAGTGATTTCTTATCTTTTGTTGTTTGATTAAGGCTACCAACGTTACACGTTACTGCATGTAATGCGATCAATTTTTGTCCGGTTTAACGCTAAAATATTTAGTGCAATAAATGGCATCTGTTAATTTTTGTCATTACTTGGGTAGAGATTTCCTGAACATGATCCTGCTCTTATTCATGCAAATGCTTTTAAACCATTCAGGCGTGACAAGACAAAAGAGAATGCGTTGCCTGTGAATGTCCCGACACATGACATATGGAAAGACAGGCGGCAGAATACAGTTCCCTTTCGAGAATGGTCACTTCGTGGAAAACTCGTTTCCCAAGAAAATTCTGAAGCTTAAAATGTAAAACCCATTTGGTGCTGCACAGCTAGCACATTGAGTGACAACTCACTCATTGGCTATGCTGCGGCAACTGCACATCCAATGGAGCGGGCGGCTCCAACGTGTGCACCAATGAGCTATCATTACGTCATACAAATCAGAGTCCACCACAAGGGGCGTGGCCAGAGCCCATTAAAGCCCCTGAAATAGACAGATTCATCTCCTTCAGCAACATACTTCACGTCTGAGTCCTTCGCCGTTGAATCACAGGCCCTACGGTTAAAGTGTGCATCTCTGCAGCGGATCTCGCCTTCGACTGAGAAGCCGTCTTCCCCTGTCACCTCTCTGCTGTCGCTATCCAGCGATCAATGCATCTACGATTATCCTTTTTGCTCTTGCTTTTAGGAACGCGAGCATTTGTCAAAATGCCTTGCTCATCATGGGCCACGTGAGGCTCTCTTCTGCACGAGGCGGAAGGACATGCCAAGTGCGCCATGTACCTGGGCCTCACCCATGCTCAAGCTGCGCTCTCTACCTGCGAATGCTCGGTCTGCGAAGGCAAGACGTTTCCACGCCAGCCATGTTGGCCTGCTCCTTTCTTTCTCCGAGGTCCATCAGGAACTGTCGAAGACCTGGCGCGCGCCCTACTCTGCACGCACGGGTTCTTTCTGTCTCCGCAACACTCTCCTCTGTGGATGGCACGGCGGAGAAGGGCTATGAGTCTTTGCCGCCCCTCGAAGAGGCTGTGGCTGCTCACCTCTGCCCAACCACCGCAGCTAGCTGGAGAACCAAAGCGGTGCATCCAATCAAGCCCTGCCGTCATGTCAGCTCTCGCTGGACGCGCCTTCGCCGCCTTCGTTCAAGCTACTTCGGCCCTGCACACTATGGCGGTGC